>BTPG01000004.1:51198757-51418757 GCA_036245525.1 Semisulcospira habei | reverse complement strand
ACAAGATCGTCCTGACCGAGTCCGGAACGTACATGCCCTTTGCCACACTGGTTTTCGGCGCTCTCAATCCCTGCGCTATCAGCGTAGCGATTGAGGGCGACAACCAGTGTGGCCCTTTTCTGGTCCTCAGTCGGGCCTTTGTCGGTCTCAGTTGAGACAAATTTGTATGTATGTCCCTTTGACAGTTCTGACTTTGTTCGGCGTTGAACTACCATGCCGATTTTAGAAACAAATAATATCTACAGTGGCACCAAAGGGTTAATGACAAACCCAGCGGCAGTGAAAAATCCTTGCTGGACAGCTTTGCCGGAATTCACCGAGTGACTTTTACTAGCCCCAAGTCAGGATGCAGTCCTGAAGTATTCGGGCTTTTGTCTGTAATATTCCATTTGGTTACCAATGTACAAAGAAGTAATAAAATAACTGGCCGTTCCTTGACTTTCAGCTCCGTTCTATCCATCGGTGACGGCCACTCGGGGGGGGGGGGGGGGGGAGGGGGGTGGGGTGGTGTGTGTGTGTGTGTGTGTGTGTGTGTGTGTGTGTGTGTGTGTGTGTGTGTGTGTGTGTGTGTGCGTACACGAAACCACTAAAATGGGTGACTTTCTTTACCATCCTTATGCAAAATAGGTGTGTGTAAAATTCTGGGTGACCAAGTCAGGCACCCATTTTTTCTGAGGGTTGTTTCTGCATTATCTTTCATTCAAAAGTCAGAAAAAAATATCAAAATAGAATATCCCCATTTTCCCCAGATTTACTTCATGTTGTGTTTTGGCGACGCCCTGGACCTGTGTGTTGACACGGAAGCGAGTGTTTTCAGATCAACTTGATGATCACTGATTGGTTAGCCCAACACTGATGAACGGAGTTGTTTCCCTTGCCCTTCCTAAAACGTCTTTCGTCCCCCGTCTGGCCATTCTTCACGTTTGCAGAGGTACTTTATGCAATATTTCTTAGTTAAGAGCATGCCCAAATGTACTTGTTCAGTGCAGTTATTTAACTGAGAGATGCCTCCAATCCCCGATACCCGTTTGGCCCAGAAAAATAAGGCGTCTGCTTCAGCCGTGGCTCGGTCCGTGTCTTCCTCTCTGACCGTTGAGTCTTGTAGTAAATGATAATAGAACCCCACGATTTTAACAAAAGCTTTCTTCTTCAATGAAAGGAATTCGTTCAATAACACCATTACAAGGTCAATCTGCCATGCGATTTTGTTTCTTTTTTTCTGACATGTGTGATTGTCAGTGATCGAAAAGTAACTTGACACATGCATGCACAGTATGAGTTGACTTTTTTTTAAAAATGGCGCCAGATTTCAATCCTCGTTCGCAAAACTGCCTCGCGATTAGAAGAACAAACGTCCACAAACAGGTCTTTCGGATTGTGCAACTGAAGTGTCGCTTTTTACTGTATTACCAGTTTTTAGTTCCCAGGGTCACCCTGGTCAGCCCCACAGGGTGGGTTTTTCTCTCTATTCTGGGGCATGTGTTTCTATCTACCCTTTGTCCATTCACCTGTATTTGCCTTTTTAAAACTCTTCCTACTGTCTGCACTGCCTGTAGCTCTTGATATTGGATGTGTGTTGCTAAATGGTCTTAGCTTTATTTAGGCCCCATGTGTTAGGTTTATTTAACGTATTTGACCGGCTGGCGACATACATTCAATGTTCTGTTTAGGTGTTTTTTTCACAAGCAGTGCAGGCACATCCTGAGAAAGCCTTGTTGCTGTCGGGACGTTAAGCAATGTACAATCAATCTGATTCAAAATGTCAATTGGTTTACATGGTTGTATTGGACATTTTTGCAGCAACACCGTTTTGGTCACACCGGCTCAGGACTTTCTGCACACACCCAGCGCCGGATGGCAGCAGGATGTCCAAACCCATCCGGATCTATGGAAGTGGACAAGCACACCCCTTCCTGGCACATGACCAAGGCCCATGGCAAAATTAGTCAGCTGCAGCATCATAGCCCCCCAGCCTCTGCCACAGAGGGAGCGTCTGGTAGGAGGGTGCATGGACGGCAGCGGAATGCTCCCAATTACAAACTGGTAAGTAAAGTGATTCTATGATCATCTTCATTTTATTGGCTGGCGTGCGAAGCAAAAGTGAGTTTATATTCTGGGCCACTGGTCATCCGTCCGTCGTCCATGGTAAACTTTAACTCATTCTACCCCAACACCAAAATCCTTAAATTTTGCCCCTGTCCTCTCAAGACCGCATTGCAGTGCAGGACACAGATCGACCATGATAGTTCAAGGGTGATAATAATAATAATAATAATACCGTTATTATATAGGCGCTTTTTCTCAATTTTGGGGAAATCGACTCAAAGCGCCGCGCCTGAAACCCAACACACACACTCATGAAACAGACACAGATTTACGCCATTTAAGACAAACACAGTACAAGACAAACGAAGGGCCAGTCAGCTACTGAAGTTACAGAGATTTTTGATCGCTTGTATTTGAAATTTGTAAAGTGGCCTGAGACCGGTACCAAAGTGGGGGGGGGGGGGGTGGAAGAACCGGAGTACCCGGAGAAAGAACCCCCGACGGTCCGCCCGAATTAACGGTGACACTTACCAGAGGAGAAAAGTCCAACGCCGGAACCCGGTATCGAACCGCGCACCTTTGGCATTGGTGGCAGGCGCCTTAACCACTGCGCCACGGATGCCAGAATAGCTTGGATTTTGATGAGGACACACATCAGTTCAAAAAAGGCAATCTCACAATGCGCATAGGCCATGCTTTGAAAAAATGTTCACAGATCAAACAGTCACAGGCATCCAAACAGCTTGGGCAGGGTTCAGACGACAGGTGGCGATAGGAGCTCTCTGAGGCGCAGCGGTTTGACTCTGTCTTCAACGGGGACTGGTATGATTGTGTGTCCGCTACAGCAGCCCAGTCGGTCAGGAAAATGACCATGAACAAACCCAAGCTGATCCCATCATGTGAAGATGTGAGGAAGGTCCAACAGCTTCTTGAGACAAGGATGGTTTCGGAAGATTATCCAACAGTGGTTAAAGCAACTCTTTGTGCTGTATCACTATTCAACCGAAAACGAGGGGGAGAAGTTCAGAAAATGAAGGTGTCAGACTTCCAGAATGCTAAGATTGGATCGATCACCAATCAAGATATCTTGAAAGGTCTCACAGAGGTTGAGAAGAAAATGGTGAATCATTTTCAGTGAGTGGAAATCAGAGGCAAGTTTAATAGGAGTGTTCCCGTTTTGCTGACGAAGAAGATGATGACAACTGTGGACAGAATCCTTCAAATGAGGCAATCAGTGCCAGCTCTCGCTGATTCCCAGTACATCTTTGCCACACCTTCTGGTCAGAGGCCTTACAGAGGCCATGATGTTCTGAAGGCCCATGCCCTAGAAGCACGGGTGTCATACCCAGCCATGTTCACATTTACTCAGTTACGGAAGCAGGTTGCAACTTTGGCTCAGTCAATGGCCATCTCGGAGTTAGACCAGGATCAGCTGGCAGATTTCCTTGGTCATGATATTCGGATACATCGCCATATCTACCGCCAACATCATGACGTCCTTCAAAAGGCAAAAGTGGCAAAGATTCTTCTGTCAGTTAACAATGGGATGACAGATTTTGAGAGTTGCATTAGAGCTGAGCTGGGCAATGATGACTTTGACAATGAAGACACACCAGAAACTGGCAGAGAGGTCTTGGGGGGAACAGCACCTGTGAATGAAGCAAGTAGCAAGTCAACAACACAGGAATCAATGAGCATGACGGAGAAAAGACATCCAGAGCCTGATGACAATCTAGATAGTTTTGATGATGACAGTACTGCGTCAGCTCCTGTTCGAAAGAAAGCTAGATTTACAAGGAAACCATGGGGGGAAGCTGAAGAGAAAGCTGTTCAAACTCGTTTCAAGACACACCTCGTCATGAACAAACTTCCTGGAAAGGCCGAGATACAGCACGCAATGGCAGAAGAGCCTGCACTTAGACATAGGCGCTGGACAAACATTAAGGATTATGTCCGCAACAGACTGAAAAAATTACAAAAGAAATGAACTGAGGTTCCCCGCCACTCGCGGCATTTTCGGTTTCATACAGATCTATTACAAGAGTGTTATTATTGGGGTGGTTTCAGCATGTCTAGCCTGCTTTTTTTTAATCTGATGGACGCCTGGATCATTTTGTATACTGTATAACCTTTCGATTTGCAAAACGAAACAGCCGGCTGGAGACAAAAGACAATAATAAGATAAGAAAACCATTGACAACATAAAGATTTATTATGAGAGTGTTATTATGGGGGTGGGGTGGGGTGGGGGGTTGCTCTGCCTGGATCATTTTTGTATACTGCATTCCATTTAAAAATCTGCAAACGGAAGAATGGTTGGTTGGGGGACGAAAGACAATAATAAAGGCTGAAGTTCCAAGTGATTTCTTATGTTGTCAGTTAATTAATTAATGTCAGTGTTCTGTTCTGTCATATTTAACTCATTCTACCCCAAGACCGGAATCCCCAAATGTTGAAGTCGTCTTCAGAAGACTGCGTTGCAGTGCAGGACACAGATCCACCATGATAGTTCAAGGGTGATGCCAGAATAGCTTGGCGCCCATTCTGGCATCACCCTTGAACTATCATGGTGGATCTTTATTTTGCTGTGGTGTGTCTGGGGTAGAATAAGTTAAGTGTTAGTTTCTTTGTCTGGGTCTTTTTCTGTCTTTCATATTTTTCCACACTTTTTGACCCGCATCATACTGAGGCTAAAAGCTTCAAATTTGTTCACTGCCATAATTCTATGCAAGCTACATTACAGTACACTTACAGATGAGGACATAGACCAATGGCTTTAGTTCAAGGGTGGTGCCACAATAGCTTGGCGCCTAGAGGCACCAAGCTATTCTGGCACTAACCCTTGGACTATTTCAGTCACACTTGTTGCACACACTGGTGTATTCCGAATGATAAGGGTTAATATTCAAAATGCTCTGTTGCTGTTTGTCTGAAACTCCAGAGTACCCAAAACCAAAAAAAAAGTCCTTTAATTTCCAGAATACATTATGTTGATTCTCACATAAATGCCATGATAAACTGTTTTGCTTCAGAAGGACAAAACGCAGCAATGTTTAAAAGATTTCCTCTTTAAAAATCATAATTGAAAGGTTACGGGCCAGTGTTTATTGAATTTTGCACCATACAATGTTAAAAATGTTAAAGCACACATACACATTAAGTTGGAAAAAAAAATTAATGTGAAAAAGAAGTATTCCATGAACTTGACCTTATTACAGACACCTAATGTTGTGAAGACACCCATTTTGACTGTAATGCCAGTTTTTGTGTGAGAGGCACCCACTTTATTGGTAGAAACCCTTTTTTTTCCCATCTAGTGGCTCTGTTTCTAGAAAATGTCTATTTTATTTTAAGTTATAGAGCTTAGTTATAAGGTGAGTTCTAAACATTCGCATCAATTCCAGAGCCCTAGAATAAATAGAAATATGGGAACCCATTTTGACATAAAATGGTAGGTAACCCACTCTGACGCTTTTGTCTCCATGTGTGCGTACACATGTGTGGGTGGGAAGTTTGACCATAATTATTGAAGAGTATAGTGTCAGGTTAGTAGCTTGGCACATGAAGCCAATATGGCTCTATCCATGCAGGGGTTTTATATTTGTGTGAGGGAGTAAATTGTTTTTGTTGAAAAAAGAGGAAAAAATGTTTTGGTTGTGTTTTTGTTGTGGGGTCATGTCTAGTGGGAATTCTAGGTTCCATCATTACTAATTTGTGCGCATTTTCCAGTAACTGAATCATGTATTTTTTTGCGTGACGTACACAGGCAAGCCCTACAGAATCTTCGTTCGCGAAGTCAAGCCATGATGCTTGCTGACACAGGCACGAAAGTTTGTTCTATTTCAGTTTTTAACTCGCAAGTTGACCAGATGTTAACAATAATTATTATTGTAGGTTCCATCAGTATTCATGCACGCGACGTGCACAGGCACAAAAGTTTGTTCTGATAATTTGAACTCTTAAGTGCAATCTACAAAAGTGTCTTTCAGTTTTTAACCCATATCATTCGGAATACACCAGTGTGTGAAATAAGTTTGACTATAATAGTTCACAGGGTAGTGCCAGAATAGCTTGGCGCCTCTAGATGTCAGTATCAATAACATTACAAGTCAGTGTGTTGGAGGCCTGCTCGGACCGTTTCTCGTTGATGAAAGCGTATCTATCACATTGGTTATGAAGAAACTATGGGATCACTCATAAAAAAAATATGGCACTTCAGGGCCGTTTGCGTGTACGTATTGAATAAAGGACGACATGATATGATGCGATGCGATGCGATGCGATGCGAAAATTTATATATAAGTAATTAAATGCACATATCAACTTTTAGTAGCCCCGATAGCTCAGTGGTTACGATACTTTCTCAGCACGCAGGTAATCCAGGTTTGAACCCTGGAGATGACTTTTTTTTTTTCCCCCTGCTCATATTGTAAATCCCTTCGCATTTTCGTTTTAGCTAAACTAAAAAGTAAATAAAATAAGAATTAATACCCCCCCCCCCCCCAAAAAAAAAAAAAAAAAAAAAAAAAATGAAAAAAAAAGAAAAAAAGAAGAAGAAAAAAATAAATAAATAAAATAAATAAATTTAAAAAGTAAAATAAAATAAATAAATAAATAAATAACAAATGAAAAACAAAATAATAAAAAATTAATGAATAACATTTTTTAAAAAGCAACAAACAAACAAAACAAAACAAACAAAAAGGAGGGTAGTGGTGGTGGTGGTGGGGGGGGGGGGGGGGATATTCTATGGTGATTTGGGTAATTTTTGGGCTCACAGCATGCGAAGCAAAAATGAGTATGTTTAGGGCCCGTGGTCGTTCAATCAAAATTGGCACACAAAGGTAACTGATGATAAGACTTTAATATGCATACTAATTTACTCGATTCTATTTTGAGAGTGCCGACTCAAAATTTGTCAAGATTGCACCCTACCGTGATTTCAATTCACCGTAACGATTTCCGTGGAGAAACTCAGGGCGTGCCCCACAAATGCAGATTCTGAGCGTGATTCCACACCACAGCATCGAATTCCATGGTGAACCTCAGCGCGTTCTCCACGAATGAAGTTACTGAGCAGAGAATCCCAGTCATGATAATGTTGGGGGGGGGGGGGGGGTTGTCTTTTTTTTTTTGTTTGTTTCAAATTTTTACAAAATTATCATGACTGGGATTCTCTTCACAGCAACTGCAGTTACCGAGGACGAGAATCTCAAGGCCGATTTTTGCGGCACGGTTTCCTTGACCTGCGTTTGTCTACTGAAAAGTGAAAAATGCTCGGCAGAAAAAGACAGACAAAAAGAATGTAAACCTTAGATAAATTCGACACTGCCGCACTGAATTTCACTTTAGACTAACCACCGCGTCTGAGTTTCCCCAAGGAAATCGTTCATGTGGCGTGCTATGGCGCTTGGTGTGACTAAAACAGGGTGATGTCAAAAAGTGTATGCCCAGTGGTTGTTATGGTGTGGTATGGGTAGGGAGGTGAGGGGGGGGGGGGGGGGTAGTGCTTTGTTGGGATAGCGTGCGCAATGCGACATTTTATCATGGTGGAGGTGTTGGCGGGGTTCGTTGTGGTCAGGCTGATTTAGTGCTATACAGCGCTCTTCAATGGGTGTCTAAGGTGATCACTCTATATATGTGGGGGGGCTTGTCGGCGAAGGTCGATCGATGTAAGCATTCCCCCCGTGTTTCAGGCGACTTGGTGACCGCTCGGCGTGCGAAGTGTGGGTGGCAAACTTGTTTTCCCGCTCACGTCTTCTCGTAGGCGCGTCCAAGAGAAGAAGGTACACGAGTTTTGGGGCGTTTGGTGGCACGCGACGGATGATTACTCGGCAGCCTACGGTCCGGAGAAGGTTGAGGTACGATGCGAAACTGGTGGGTTTGCTCGTGTGGTGACACAAGTGACAAACTCCGAGAGTCGTTCGGCTTGCACGTGCTAGCGAGAGAATGGTTCTTTCCCTCGTGCGGTCGGCGATACGAAAACGCTTGACCCGTTGTCTCGTCTCAGAACGCGCTCGTCTCACCGAGTCGCCGTTCAGCAAAGTCCCTGTCGCAAGCGCCGCGAGTGTACCGTGGTTTTGCGCCTCGAGTCGTAATGCTCTGGTGCTGTGCCGTGGGGACTCGCGCGCGGGCGTTCAGGCACTTGTTGGTTTCACCGGGTCCGTCCCTCCTTTTTCTTTTGGTCCATCGAAGCGTAGGTGGCTGACGGTGCATTTCGTTTACCGAGCCCCACACAGACCGTACGTGCATTTTATCTGGCTTTTTGCGACACGTGCTGGCGGTTTTGTTGAGGTGTCTTGGGGTGATACGACTCCCGTCTGCTCCTCGTGATGAGTGGCAGGAGAGATTGCGTGGGAAGGTGTGGTGCGTTCTGGTTGATCCTGCCAGTAAAGTTATATGCTTGTCTCAAAGATTAAGCATAGCAATGTCCAAGCTACACACCCTTGTACGGTGAAACACTGAGCCAATGGCTCATTACGCTTATGGTAAAAGGAAGCGCTTTTATTAGTTGAAAACCAGTCCCGGGGGTACGGGGCGCCCCGTCGGGGAAGCATCTTTCAAATGTCTGCCGGCTGAAATGACGAAGGTCGGTGATCTGACTACCATGTTGGCTAACGGGTAGCAGAAAATCAGGGTTAGAAAAAGAGTACACTTTTAAACCATGGAACGAGGGCAAGTTTCCTTGCCAAATGTAAAGGGCCTATCGTAAACCTTTGGGGGGGGGGGGGGGGGGGGGACCAACATTATGAAGTCATGACTGGGATTCTCTTCACAGCAACTGTAGTCGTGGAGAACGCATTGACTTTCTCCAAGATAACGGTTGCTATTAGCTGAAAACTTGTAGAGCAAGGAAAACGGTACCGCAAAAAAAACGGCGTTGGGATTCTGTGCACTCAACCGCGTTCGTGGCAATCGCGCTGAGTTTGTCCCCATATATCGATACTGTGAAGTGGATGCCTACTTAGGATGACAATTTTACAAGTACTGTTGAGGCCCTTTCAATTCGGCTTTTTGACATCGGTGTCACCAAAACAGACATGATGAATGAGGACAGGCCGGTCCCGACTCAAAATTTGTCAAGATTGCACCCTACCGTGATTTCAATTCACTGTAACGATTTCCGTGGAGAAACTCCACGGATGCAGTTTCTGAGCAGAGAATCCCGTAGTGATTCCACATCAGTCGCAGTATCGATTTCCGTGGTGAACCTCAAATGAAAAGTTTCCCGCCACGAATGGCAGAGCAGAGAATCCCGTCGCCGTTTTGGAGGCACTGTTTTCATTGCACTACCGCAGTTGCGTGATGTCTCGAGAATCAAAGGGGAAATAACTTGAAGTTTCATCATCATCATCATCCGATCTCTCTCTCTCTCTCTGTCTCTCTCTCTCAGTCATTCCGTCGTGCGCGTGTGCGTATGTGTGTGCCTGTGTGTGTGTGTGTGTGTGTGTGTGTGTGTGTGTGTGTGTGTGTGTGTGTGTGTGTGTGTGTGTGTGTGTGTGTATGTGTGTGTGTGCCGTGTGTGTGTGTGTGTGTGTGTGTGTGTGTGTGTGTGTGTGTGTGTGTGTGTGTGTGTGTGTGTGTGTGTGTGTGTGTGTGTGTGCCACTGTGTGTGTGTGCCACTGTGTGTGTCAGTGTGTGATTACACGCAACAACTTGATTCATTATAAATGTTATGAAGTATTGTGGCCGGCCTCAGTACAGGTGTGCTTGCGGCAATGTCCGTGAACCACGTTTTTGCGGCCACTGACTTTAAAAAGGTAGCGGCCTGGTCCGGCTTCGGTACCGCTGAACCCCGCACTGATTTCAACCCCGCCGCACGGCAACAGCTCAGTGAACGGCCGGCTTGACTCGACTAACCTCTGGGTGCCCAGTATGCCTGGCGATTGTGAAAACTAGAGTCAGCTGAAAAGTGTACGCGGTAGCAAGACATTACTGATAACCCGACCGATTTATCGGCGAATTTCAGTTCAGTAGTACTTAGCCTAACAGTGCCCGCTCAGTTCAGTGAGGGGCCGGCACGACTGAGTGACTGACTGACATCAGTGATCCGCCGTCACGTGTTAAAACTTTAAAATCTGAATGGCTGTTTATTGTGACACAGGGGGAGATCGTACTAGATCTATATTCTACAATATATTGTTGATGGCGGCCGGACCCACTGCAGAGGGGAAATGTATCAAATGGGACACAAACTGTCGCCGAAAGCGGGCCGTTCAGTCGTGTCAGTCAGTGAACTGATTCAAGTCCCTTTGATTTGCTGCCCCGGCCGCTCCTACCTCAACGGCCGGGCACTAATGGCCCAGTATACAACATTTGATCCTCGTGAATTTAATCCGATATAAGTATAATACGCACCTCCTCTCAAAGAAGTGTATCGGAGAAATTACTATACCTGAACGGCATTGCGCAAACTGAACACACAACACTGCACCAGAGCTGAAGCAGACGATTTTCTTGCTATAGAAGTTAAGTCCCCTGAGGCCGGAAGCGCCGTCTACATCCGTTTTTACACGAGCGTGAATTTACTACTCTCATTACGAACGTTTTTTCATTTAATTAAGGTATGTACTTTGTAGCTACTCATTCGATATTCAAGTATTTTGTCTTTGATCTGAGATCTTTTTATTTATACTATCTCAGAACTTCGTTTTCTATTATGGTTACAAGTTTCTTTTACTTCACGCCGGCTTCGAGTCATTTTGTGGCTTTCACTTGCAAGCATTGTCTGTTACTAGTGTTAGAAAGTTACCGTCAAATAGGCTAAATGAACTTCTTTGTTTTATTATTTTGTCACTGTACAGCTGACAATCGAACAGTCTGAAGCTATGGATAAAAGGGATTTGAAAACGTGTGTGTTTTTATGCTTTATTTTAACAACACAAAGACACCTGACGTAGAGTGACAGGATTATTTAAAAAATTGTCCCACATCTATTACTTGTAGTTGTACACTAGTGATTTTTTGTTCAGACTTGAACTGGAGTTTGAAATAAATGGCAGAACCACAGTTCTGCAAATGTGCAAGCGCTAGATTATCACAAGCCTCTGCAACAAGTTACAGTACTTGCTCAGCAGACCCAGAAAGTGCTTTGGTTTCTGCCAATGCCTATAATATTATATATCACAGCTTCTGTTCTAATCATCAAGAATCTAACTATTGATTTTGTTTTCCACCTGACAGCCTACAGTGCATTCATTCTGAGAAGTTATGAGACTGTATTAGTATGTGTGCCATGATAGTGATACTTTGTTGATTTGTTGTCTAACAGGACTAACCCAACAGTAACAGATAAAGACAGCACAATGTTCAACAACTGGCAGGCCATGGGTACATTTGCCGCTGCAGCGGCAGCCCAAGCCCAGGCCCAGGCCCAGAACCTATATGCGCAGGCACAGATGGGGCAAGGCGTGATGGGAATGGGCATGGACCCTAATACCCAGCAACAGCAGCAGATGTACCAGTGGTACTACAACCAGTGGCAACCCGGCATGATGCAGCAGCCTTACGTGAGTGAATGTGTCTTTTATCCCCCTTCTGCGTGCAGCCACAAATACTGTAACTCATGGGTGACTGATTCAGCTTTTCAAAGTCCCAGGAAGTTGAATATTAGTTTTTTGGTTCACACAATCACAAAGCATCCTTTCGCCTAGGTTCAGCCAGCTTGCCGCATCTGCAAGAGGCATAAATTCTCCCGAGAATTTATGTCTCTTGCTGGCCATCTATTTTTGGGCATTGTTTTTCTGTGGACCATTTTTAGTCATTTCGATGTTTTTTACTGCCACCCATGTCACCCATGATCATTGTATTTAACCCTCTGGTTGTCAGAATCATATTGACAAAAAACTTAACGACAGCCAGAGGGTTAATTACAATGATGGTTATTTACATGGGCCTCAAACTACTCAAAGTGCTGGAACTGCTTTCTGTTGATTCAGTTATGATTATATGAACTTGAAGCAAATATTGATGCATTTATTCTGGTAATCAAAATTTCACAGTGTTCGTGAAATTCACATACTTTTTAAACAAGGTGTTGGGAGGAAGAGCACAAGTCACATAAAATATGCTCAGAGATTTTAACCCTTTCGCCGCCACAGGTGTTAAAATGTTGCATTTCCCAGCGCCGCAGCTGTTTTGCCAGACCGCTGTGGCGCAACACCTCTTATCTTTAAAAGGCTTTCACTCTTGAACCACTGAACCAAATTACTTTTTTTTTTTTTTTAATGGAGATGAGAAAACAAATTTGTACACTGACACCTTTTTTTCTTTCATGTGACTCACTCAAAGTTTTATATCTGGCCTGATGCAAGAAGAATAGACAAAATCTGTGTTTTCAACACACACAACAGACAGTTTACACACAAGGCAGTCATCAACACAGTAACAAACACATGATAACATGTCAAGAAATATATTGAGAAAATGTTCAACTCACAAGTGAAGCATAGTTGGTTGTTCAGAGCTCTACAGATAATCCATAACACACCAACTCACAAGCATAGTACATGAAGAAAACACAACACTTCTGTATGAAATCTGCTCGCGAGAGTGCTTGTACTCGGTTCTGGCTCATAGGTCGGATCGTTATCAGAGCTATCTTGCAAATTTCCCAAAAGCTCTTTGTCAACTTCGTTGCCACATGGATGCTCCTTGTTTGAATCAACATCAGTTTGTGATTGTAGGAGGTTCAAACGACGCAAAACTTCCTCCGTATATAGTCTCTTGTGCCGCTCACTTTGCCCGTTCGAAGTTTCAGTCATCACGAAAAAGCACCGCTCCCAAAAAGTCAGAAAAACTCGCAATTTCTTCACTCAAAACTCTCAAAAGCACTCAAAGTTGGCGCTGGAATGTAAGAGGGGATTCCCCTGTCCCATGATGCACTATTATTGACCAAAACTACCTCATACATTAGAGTCACGATCAAGTGCAGTGAACTCGACTGTGTTACTCGCCAAAAGGTGAGATCGGCGGCAAGCCACGTACTCACCAAACGGCGAGATCGGCGGCGAAAGGGTTAAACTATAGGTATCACTGGTTTCCTCTCTGTACCTGAAAGGTCCATTCTAGATTTACTTAATACATGTATGTGGGTGTTTAGAATACATCATACAGAATCCCCGTGTGCCTACTCCCCCACCCGGGTCTGCCATGGGAAACTTGGGTGGGGTTAACTACTTTTTAGTTCCCAGGGTCACCCTGGTCAGCCCCACAGGGTGGGTTTTCCCCTCTATTCTGGGGCATGTGTTTCTGTCTACCCTTGGTCCATTCACCTGTATTTTCCTTTTTTAAACTCTCCCTACTGTCTGCACTGCCTGTAGCTCTTGATATTGGATGTGTGTTGCTAAATGGTCTTAAAATTTTGTAGGCCCCATGTTGTAAGTTTATTTAATGTATTGGACCGGCTGGTGACATACATTCAATATTCTGTTTAGCTTTTTTTTTCACAAGCAGTGCAGGCACGTCCTGAGAAAGTCTTGTTGTTGTCGGGATGTTAAGTAATGTACAATCAATCAATATACATCGCTATAACTGAGATCCATAAATGATAAAGTCAGACTGCATGTCAGCATTCACATTAATGTAGTGCTAAATTTACATAGGGTTGTGAAGGAAGAACACCCAGTAAGCAAAATGTCCATTGTCAGTTTTATCTGTCACACTCTCAGCTAATTGTTTGGGCATTTTCTATATATAGATGCACAGTAGGAAATGGACACAAGGGTGGTTTGTCAATGATTGTGCATTTCCTGATTGAGGGTTTAGGGTAAGAAGACAGTATGTGTGTTTTGGGGCTAGAGCAATAAGGTCCAAAATCACAGACCAGCACACTTCCCCAGTGGCAAAATGTCTTTGGGCCCACAACAGCCACAGTGGGCCCGCACACACGTTGTGGGCCCAAGGACCTTTGCTTACTGGTTTTTGTCATGTTTTGTGATTATGAGTTTGTTTGTGTTCTGGTTTACTTCAGTACTTGTGTTTTGTACAGGGCCAGCAGCAGCAGCAGTTTCCCCCACTGCCAGATAGCCAGGGAGTCACCCCAGCGCCTCCAATAGAACCCCCAGCAGACGTCAAACCTCCACTGCCACCAGAACCACCTCCAGAAGATCCTGCAAAAGCTGCACAACTGCAGGTGAGACAATCTGAATGCAAAGGTGACAGTCTTCAGTCTTGGAGTCTGATGCAGTGTTTTCAAAATCCCAGAAGCTGAATTTCAGATGGTTAGTTTAGAAAAATACCACAGTTCCTCAGATAGCCTGTTCCATCTGCAAGAGGCATGAATTCTCATGAGCCCCTGTGTCCGCAGTATCAGAATTTATGTTCTTTGCCAGCCATGAATCATGGGGCATAGTTAGTGCAAGGAACGTTTTTATTCGTTTCAGTTTTTCACTGTCACCCATGTAAATCAGTAGATCCTATTTTGACACAGTACTAGAGAGAGCTTATAGAATTTCTCCCTGTATGTTATGTTCTGTCATTTTAGCAAAATCAGCCACCACCACCACCACAGCAGCCATGGCAGCAACCTCCTCCCCCTCCCATAGAACAGGAGTCCTCCAACAAGCCGCCTGGCCTGCTACCTTCAGCTGCACCTGCACAAGGTTTGCAGGGTCTGCTTTCTACTCCTGCACCTGCTCAAGGTATGCATTATCAGAGGTGGAAGTTCACTAATTTGGAATGTGTTTTTGAAGTCTACGTTATAGTTCTGGAGGCGGATTGACCATGATGGTTCAAGAGTGGTTGGCATTTGGAGGTGCTCGAAGTGCCAAGCTATTCTATCCCTATCTTTGAACTGTCATAGCCCATCCATATCCAGTTGTGGTACAGGTCAGCCTCAGTATTTCTTGCTCCCTGGGAGCCGTAGGGTCAGACAGCGTAAAAAATTCATGATTACATTATTCGATTATTGCCGTGCTAAATTTACAGAGACTTGCAGGAAACAAAAACACGTGGTCACACAGGTTCCTTGGGCTGACATCAGCCTTAGCTGGCCGGCGCTAAGGCTGACGTCGGCCCAAGGATGCCTGGACCAACTAAATATATCAGCCCAGGGATCTTTTGCTCACTGGGCATCCCTGTCCACATTATATCAGATGCTGCAGAGTACTGTAAGCTCATAATACTGAGACAGTATTGATATTCTGCTCAACATTTGCTAAGGATATTTAGTTTGGACACGGATAAAGTTCAGCATAGTGGTTAAGTTCCCGAATGTGTATAGTTTGGTATTGTTCTTCTGGTAGTCTTTGCATCTTGCGAAGGGCTACAAGGATGCTTGTAACAGGCCAGCTGACACCAGCATTGGGCTCCCGAGTATATCCGTAAAAGCAACTCCCTGCCAAAATTGAATTTCTAGTTATTTTTTCAGCAGTCAGAACTAGTTTTAAACCTTTCAGCCCCGACGCCCTAAGCAGGAGATGGATGGACCATGATAATTCAAGGGTATTGCCAGATTAGCTTGCACTACCCTTGACTTGTCATGGTCCAACCACCTCCTGCAACTAGTACATTGTCATTTGGTGACACCTCTGAAATTTGGACCCCACCCGGGTCTGCCCTGGGGGACTTGGGTGGGGTTAGGTATTTTTTAGTTCCCAGGGTCACCTTGGTCAGCCCCACAGGGTGGGTTTTTCTCTCTATTCTGGGGCATGTGTTTCTGTCTACCCTTTGTCCATTCACCTGTATTTGCCTTTTTAAAACTCTCCCTACTGTCTGCACTGCCTATAGCTCTTGATATTGGATGTGTGTTGCTAAATGGTCTTAGCTTTATTTAGGCCCCATGTGTTAGGTTTATTTAATGTATCTGACCGGCTGGCGACATACATTCAATGTTCTGTTTCTTTTTTTTTTTCACATGCAGTGCAGGCACGTCCTGAGAAAGCCTTGTTGCTGTCGGGACGTTAAGCAATGTACAATCAATCAATCAATCTGAAATTTGGTAAATGTGGCCTTGGGTTAAATGGGTTAATGTACATGTAGGTGTCTCCCTTTCTTGGATGTTTATGTAATTGCTGGGTTATTTCCTGCTGAGGGCAAGCTCAAAATGACCACAGTTTACTAAGGACCGTATTGAATTAAAACACAATGAAAGTGTAGTAAGACTGTTGCCGCAAGGGTTTCATGTGAAAGGAAAACAGAAAATAGAGGTTGAAAACCCTTTAAGTTAAAACATGAAACACGACGACTCATATCAAAGATCTTTCTCTTCTCGGTGATATGGAAAAGGTTGTTTCCAGGTCAGAGAGTAGAAGGATCTTTGATCTGAAATGTAGTGTTTCTAACTTAAAGGGTTTTCAACCTCTATTTTTTGTTTTCCTTATACAATGAAAGTGCAATAGAATGCTTCCTACTATCACAATATATGTCATAGCTGTGTTTGATTTTATTGTTTTATGCTAAATGTAATATCTGAGCAGTATATGTCATTTAGTCCCAAGGCCACATTTCCTAAATTTTGCAGGTGTCACCTGTCAAAGTTGTATTACTGGTTCCAGGAAATGGATCGAGCATGTTAATTCCAGGGTATTATATCTTGTCACCTGCTAATGCTTGATTGATTATCATGCATCTCCTGCTGTAGTGCATCAGGGCTAATAGGGTTAATTTGTTGTTCCCACACAGTACCAGTAGCTGCATGCAGAAGAGGGCTAATTAGTGGCATATCTTGTTTTCTGTGGTTAACCCATTTAGCCTGGGGACCCTGCAGCAGGAGATGGATTGATCATGATAAGTCAAGGGTCGTGCCAAATGAGCTTGGTGCCTTCAAGGCGCCAAGCTCATCTGGCACTACCCTTGAATTATCATGATCAATCCATCTCCTACAACTGGTACACAGTCATTGTACAAAGCCTCCAAAAGGTTAGAAATGCGGTCATGGGATTGAGAGGATTAATTGCAGCGTACTTCCAAGCGTTTCTTCTAATTCTTTTCTTTATATCGCCTGTTGCTAAACTGGTGACTGTACTTTATGAGTGTCTTTCCACATAATTTTCAGTGCCAGTGGACCCTGCTGTTAAAGCTCAGATGGATGATATTTTGGCTGAGGAACGTGAATTTGACATCCAGTACAAGCAGTGGAAACAGCAGTATTATGACTGGAAGGAACAAAACAAAAGTGAGTGCAGTTTTCGTCCCCACAAATTTTTGGAGTGACTTCACAGGAGTCGCATTTATTGCAGTTTTTGCATGAATTGTGCATTTTTGTGAGGCCTGGTGCATTTTAGTGAGGTTTCTGCATATATCTCTTAAACTCCCAGAACTAAATGACTTCCATTCTATCGAATGGAAGTCATTAAGTTCTGTAAGTTTAAGAGTTCAGCTCACATCTTTGTGACGCACTGCTATTTTTAGTGATTGTTCAGTTCATTTGAAATATCATGGGTGATCATCTCCTGCTGTAGTGCATTGGGGCTATGTGGGTTATGGCTGTAAGCTGTGCTGTAAGGTCCAAAATCTCAGACCAGATCACATAGCTGGCAATTTTTGGCTCATGTGCGAAACAAAAGTGAGTATGTTCTGGGCCAGTGATCGTCATCCGTCCGTTGGCCTTTTGTTGGAGACTGTTCTTTATTCAAGCCACAGTCTTCAAACTTGACCCAAAGATAGTTTGTGGCAAGACCTTTGTAAACATACTAATTTAAGTGACCTCTCTTAAAAGTCAAGGTCACAGGGGATCAGGAAGTAGGTCAAAATACAAATTTGAGTGACCTCTCTCAAAAGTCAGGTCACTGGGGCTCAGAAAGTGGGTCTAAAATAGCCATGTTTTGACAAAATTAATTTTTGTCTCAAATACTATTCACAAGTTCAAACCTAAACTTGGTACAAAGATACCTGATGGTGAGACCTATCTATGCATACTAATTTGGTTGATCCCTGGGAAAAGTCAACAGTCATGAGGTGGGCAAATGTGTGTAAAATGCCAAGTTTTGATAAAATTGTAGTTTTTATCAACATTTTTGTAAAGTTTTCAATCAAATTTGGCACTAAGGTAGCTGATGATAAGACCTTCCTATGCATACTAATTTAGTTGACTCATCACAAAGGTCAATGGTCATAGGATGATCCAAAAATAGGTTCGAAAAAGCCATATTTTTACCCCAAAAAAATGTTTTTTCTTAAAATACTATTGTCAACTTCAAACCTAAACTTGGTGCAGAGATACCTGATGGTAAGTCATATCTATGCATACTAATTTGGATGACCCCCCTCTAAAAGATCAAGGGTCGTTAGAGGTCGGTAAATGTGTGAAAAATGACAATTTTGTTACAATTGTAGTTTTTATCAAAGTTTTTGTGAACTTTTCAATCAGATTTGGCGTGAAGACATTTATATGCATAATAATTTAGTTGACTCACCTCAAAGGTCAAGGGTCACAGGTGTTTGACAGATCCATGTGAAATTTCTTACATTTTGAGAAAACATGAATTTCGCTGGTGCTGAAGGCAGCCGTTTGCTTATTGTCACAAAGGTCACACATATGTGCATCGTTCATACACATGAGCCATAAGGGCTTTGCCTTTTTGTTCTGGAGTATCATGCCTATCTAACTTGCAAAAGGCATTGATCTATGAGCATCTGTAGCTCATCAGTAAAAAAAAAGTTTTGATCCCAGTGATGAGATGACCATTTGTATGCAGCTGTGTTGTGTTTGCAGACCATCCCAACAAGGAGCAGTTTGACCAGTACATGGTCCAGTGGAAGGAATATGAGCAGCAGATGGAAGAACGTCAGGAGGATATCAACAGCCGGAAGCAGACTATCCAAGACCAGTTGAAAGGAACCTCGTCCCCCTCTGCCAACACTGGAAACTGGCAGGTGCCTAGTGGTCCTCCATTTGGCACCGGACCCAACCAAGGAGCTGCTGGACCCCCCTTTGGTGCTGGACCCAACCAGGGAAATTCTGGACCCCCATTCGGGGTAGCACCCAACCAGGGACCGAGAGGACCAGGGCCACAGATGCAGGGTGCTGGACCCAACCAAGGAAATTCTGGACCCCGCTTTGGGGGGGCACCCAACCAGGGACCAAGAGGGCCAGGGCCACAGATGCAAGGCACAGTACCCAACCAAGGAAATTCTGGACCCCCATTCGGGGGGGCAACCAACCAGGGGCCAAGAGGACCAGGGCCACAGTTGCAGGGTGCTGGACCCAACCAAGGAAATTCTGGACCCCGCTTTGGGGGGGCACCCAACCAGGGACCAAGAGGACCGGGGCCGCAGATGCAGGATGCTGGACCCAACCAAGCAAGTTCTGGACCCCCTTTTGGGGGGTCACCCAGCCAGGGACTGAGAGGCCCGGGGCCACAGAGCACTGGACCCAACCAAGCAAATTCTGGACCCCGCTTTGGGGGGCCACCCAACCAGGGTCCAAGGGGACCAGGGCCACAGATGCAGGGAGGGCCAAGAGGGCCGGCACCGAAGTCAGGGGGTGGAGGAGGTCTTCTTCCCACACCAGTGAGAGGTCAGGCTCCCGGCATGCCAGGGCCAGGATCAGACCCTAAGCAAGAGAAAGAGGAAGGTGGGTAAACAGTGTTTTACGAGAAGATGTCCCTAAATCAGTATTAGTTAACCCTTTTAGCCCCAAGGTCCCATTTCACAAATTTTGGAGGTATTGTCTAACGACTATGTACCAATTGTAGGAGATGGATTGACCATATTCAAAGTGCCAGATTAGCTTGGCGCCTGAAGGGGCCAAGCTAATCTGGCACTACCCTTGAATTATCATGGTCAGGCCATCTCCTGCTGTAGGGATCTGGGGCTAAAAGGGTTAAACTTGGGAGGACTAACTGATCAATGAAAGGATGAGGGATAGGGTCTGCATACACTGCAGTCTTTGCAAATTGTAGGGGTAAATTTATGGGTGACAATCTTTAGTCCTGGAGACTGATTCAGCTTTTCAAAAATCCCAGAGCTGAATTTCAGCTTTTTGATTCAGACAGAGCAGCCCTTCAGCCAGAGCCGTGAGATGGCCTTAGTTTCCTGCTCGGCATTAAACCCAAATAACTAACTAACCTTCAGCCAGCCTGTTCCATCTGCAAGAGGCATGAATTCTCATGAGCCCCTGCATCCATAAGGGCTCATGAGAATTTATGTCTCTTGCTGGCCATAGGTATACTTAGTTCTTAGACCGTTTTCAGTCATTTAAAATTTTTGCACTGTCACCCGTGTAAATTGTTTATCACAAGATCAGAGATGAGCACATGGGGTGAGAAGCAAAAATGGGTCTTTCTGTGCATCTGCATCATGAGAGCTGCCATTTTGCTTCAGGTCACAAAGCAGAACTGGGTTGTATAACAAAAAGACAGTCGTTGAAACTCATTCAGCCCCAAGGCCGCATTTCCCAAATTTCATCACGTCATCTAACGACTATGCACCAGTTGCAGGAGATGGATCGACCATGATAATTCAAGGGTAGTGCCAGACTAGCTTGGCGCTGATAGGCACCAAGCTAATCTGGCACTACCCTTGAATTATCATGGTCGATAAATCTTCTGTAGTACATCGGGGCTGATGCTGATTTTTTTTTTAAAATGCTTATTGTCCTTGAAGGCTACATTACAGATCTGGAGATAGATCAACTGTTTTAGTTAAGGGTGGTGCCATAACAGCATGGCACCTCAGGCGCCAAGCTATTCTGGCACCACTCTTGAATTATAGTCAAATGTATTTCAAGCAATGGGTGCCTCAGGATGAAAAGGGTTAAACATGGTTGCTTTTCTTACCTCATAGAGTGATTGTTTTGGTCAGCTCTACTCAACAGATCTTGATCTACAAAATAGTGTCCATGATTGGCTACAATAGAATAGAAGCATTGTGAAGAGTGTCCCTGATCAGGGACGATTGCAGAGAGAGGGAGTAATGCTGTTTTTAATCTGCTGTGAACTTCAGATATAATGCTAGCAGATGGCATGGGACCAAATTTTCTTTGGTGTTATCAAGGGTCACATTAACTAATAATAATAATACTAATAATAATGAGTTTATATAGCGCTTAATCTTACTCAAAAGCTCTAAGCGCTTTACAATCTGTACACAAAAATAAAAATACAATGACATATGCACATAACAAACAAAGCACAATGCCCGAACACACCACTTTTACAATAAACTAAACAACAATACATACGTAATAATTTATATTCTAATTAACATTCAGTCTAAACAAGGAGGATTGCAGAACTACAACTAAGGCATCAAACACTGGCAGTTATTCAAAGTAAAGCTTGAAGAGGCGAGTTTTCAATGACCTCTTGAAGTCAGAGACAGACTCACTGTTTCTGACCTCAAGAGGAAGTGTATTCCATAACACTGGGGCTTGATAAACAAAAGTGCGCTGACCAAATGTTTTAGTTTGGACAGAAGGTACACACAACTTCCGTTTATCAGAAGAGGATCGGAGCTCACGAGAGGGTGTATACACATGCAGCAAAGAGGACAAGTATTCTGGGCTGGTGCCTGAAAGGCAGTTAAAACAGATTGACATAACTTTGTATTGAATACGTGAGGACACAGGTAGCCAGTGAAGGGACTTCAAGATGGGTGTGACATGCTCAGTCTTACGGACTCTCACAACAAGCCGGGCTGCATTGTTCTGAATTTTTTGGAGGCGATCAATGAGATACTGAGGGCAGCCACAAAGCAAAGAGTTACAATAATCTAGCTTGGACAACACAAATGCACAAACTAGTGTTTTAGTGGCTTCCACGGTCAGCAGGTGACGAACTGAACTAATACGACGAAGTTCCAGATAAGCGGATCTACACACTGCACTGACCTGCTGTGACATAGACAACTCGCTGTCAAGTGTAACACCCAGGTTTCTCACACTCGCAGAGAAGCCAATGAGTGTTCCTTCCACAGACAATGATGACAGTAAAGGCAGGGACGAAGATAATCTTGGATTAGCTACCAACATTTCTTCAGTTTTGCCATCATTTAACATCAGTTTGTTGGTGGTCATCCATGATTTGACATGGTCAATGCACTGGCTTATACTTTGGACGGCATTCACAGCTCGCTCTACAGTATCACTTTTGTACATCTGCGTATCATCTGCAAATGCATGATGGGAAATGGAGCGACTACAAATCAGGTCGGACAGGGGCTGAACATACTGTAAGAACAATACAGGTCCTAGGACCGAGCCCTGGGGTACACCAAACCGAAGAGGTGATGGCTCAGAACGACAGCCGTCGACAGAAACAATCTGGGATCGTTCAGTCAGGTATGAACTAAACCATGCCAAGACTGTGCCTTCAATGCCAAATACAGATTGAAGACGGCACATCAAAATTTCATGGTCAATAGTGTCGAACGCACTGGACAGGTCCAGCAAAGCAAGGACTGTGATCTTACGCTCGTCCAAAGCACAAAGCAGGTCATTGAATATCTTCAGCAAAGCTGTTTCAGTGCTACGATGGGGACGACATGCAGACTGGAATACACTGAACAGACTATTAAAGTTGACATGCTTTAAAGTTTGAACAAGGACAATTTTCTCAAGAATCTTTGATAGAAATGTAAGATTGGAAACTGGGCGATAGTTTTTCAGTACATTTGGGTCTAAAGATGGTTTCTTCAATAGGGGTTTCACAAGTGCAGTCTTGAAGCTTTCAGGAAAAATACCAGTGGAGAGAGAGTTGTTGATGACTTGTGTAATGGCAGGCAACACTTCATCCAGGCACTCGTACAACAAGGGAGTGGGTATGGGGTCTAACTCACAAGTTTTGGGGGCAGTGTTTGTGATCACTTTTCTGACCTCATCATGTAGCACAGGTTCGAAGGCTGAGAGAGGTTCTCCACTAAAGCGTTTTTCGGTGAACAAAACTGAAGTGGGCATGAGATCCAGAGAATCACGAATTTCGTGGACCTTATCAACGAAGTAATCTGCAAAAAACTGAGGCAGCTGGCACGGGGGAAATGTAGTGGGAAGAGGTGATGGAGTCTTCTTCACCATAAGCTTATTGGTCACATTATACAACTCTTTGCTTGTTGTGCACTCACTGATCTTCCTGTTGTAAAACGAAGATTTTGCTCCATGAACAATCTCATTTACATGCTTCTTAGAACATGTGTATATCTGCTTGTGAACAGTCAACCTAGTTGAGCACCACATTCTCTCAGCTTGGCGCCGCATCTGCTTAGCCGAACGCAGCTCTTTGCTCACAAACCTATACCACGGGCTGATTCTATGAGCTGACTTTTTACGCTTTGAAGATGGTGCATGATTGTCTAAGACGGTGCGTAAACATGAATCAGACTCCTTAGGACTAGGATGGTGAGACAGTGACTGAACGAGGTCAGCCTTGAAGAATAGTCTGTCAATGGCAGGAACATTGCGCACTATGGTAAGCATAGGCACTGGAGGTGGGACTATGGCCCTCAAATGACTGATCACACAATAATGGTCTGAACATATTGCATCAGAAACCTGTGCTGAGCACAAGATATCATCGTCACATCTATGAAGGATCCAGTCAATAGTATGCCCTTGTCTATGAGTTGGTTTGTCGACAACTTGTGAAAGACTGAACATGTGTAAAATGTCCATGAGTGCAGAGGTGGTGTGGTGCTTCTGATTGTCAAAGTGGATGTTAAAGTCACCAAGGACTATCGGACTGTCAGCAAGAGAATTACAGTGATCGAGAAGATCATGAAATTGATCAACAAACATTGAATCAGTTAATTTGTTCTTGCGGTTTGGCGGGGGTCTGTAGGGGCACAGAAAATGAACAGTTTTCGGAGTTAAAGCTAGAGTAAACTGTACAAGCTCAAAAGACTCATGGGAGAAACTAAAAGACGTTGAGAATGATGCAAAAGGCTGCAGTGCTTCATGGAGGACGACTGCAATACCACCCCCACGAGAATCGCGGGGGAAGGATTTCACAGAGTATCCAGATGGGGCAAGATCAGCACATTTGGCCTCATCACCTGAGGCACGAAGCCAGGTCTCTGTTAAGAACAGAATGTCAACATGATGGTCGGTAACAAACTCGCACACGTCAGAGCGCTTCTTGGCACAACCAACTGAGCGCACGTTAAACAGTGCCAAGCACAGCTGACCTGGTACTTTGGTAGTGTCTTGAAGATGAACCTGAATAAGGTTAGATACATTACCAGTCTGGTGAGTATGGCTTGTGATTCTCTTGGAGCTGATGTAGACTGAGACGGGTTGTAATGTTTCTTGGGACAGGTGTGGTCGTTCAAGAAATTGTGATGGTGATGATGACGGAGAGGTTTGAGGGGGTGGTGATGGTTGGAATGGGGCCCAATGAAGTGGAAGTGGGGGCTGCCACACGAATGATTGTGATGGTGGGGGCTGAAGTACCAGAGGTGGTAGCGGTGGAACACCGGGTGTAGGATGGCCCCACTGGGGTACTGATAATGCAGGCAGCAGGCATTGTGTTGGCGGAGGACCCACGGGCGCTGCAGGCATGTGATGACTTTGCTGCTGTGATGGCGATGGTGAGGCCTGCGGCATGGGCGGTGGTAAATGTAGGGACAGCCGCGGCAGGGAAAGCGGCTTTGGGTGGAGTGGGGGAAACGACACTGGGGTAGGCCATTTGGCTGAAAAAGAGTGAGGCGACTGAAGCACTGAAAACATGTGCTGAGGTACAGATGAAAACACCGAGTACCTCTGGGGTGGACAGCAGGGCACCGAGTACCCCTGGGGTGGACAGCAGGGCACCGACAACAGGCGCTGGGTTGAAGATGACAATCCCGAGTACCCCTGAGGTGAAGGGTGGGGCACTGAAGACAGGTGATGAAGTGGAGGTGGCATCACTATGTGCCCCTGGGGTGGAGGGTGGAACACTTTAGACAGGTACTTGGGTGGAGATGACATCACTGATTGTTCCTGGGGTGGCGGGTGGGACATCAAAGACGTGCTGGGGTGGCGCGGACATTACTGAGTGCTCCTGGGGTGAAGGGTGGAGCGCGGAAGACAGGCATGAGTGTAGAGATGACAATACTGAGTGCCCCTGGGGTGGAGGGTGGGACACTGAAGACAGGTGCTTGGGTGGAGATAACATCACTGGGGCCCTGGGGTGGAGGGTGGGGCACTGAAGACAGGTGCTCGGGTGGAGATAACGTCGCTGGGTGCCCGTGCGGTGGAGAGTGTGACACTTGACGACAGGCGCAGCAGTGAAGCAAAAGGAGGTGACCGAGTCACAGAAGGCAGCAGTGAAGACACGATACCGTGCCCCTTGGGAGGAGACAGGAATTCTGAAGACTGGCTGTTTATGTGCGCTGAAATCGTGCATTTTTGGGAGGCCTTATGCATTTTCACTTGATTTCAGGAGATTTCCATGTATATGCACGCATCTAGGAGATGCCAGTAGTGGAGAGGTCACCCCTGTCCCTTAAGCTCCCCCACCCCACCCTCTCTACTCTTCCTCCCTCCATGCTTTTTGGCTCACGTGCGAAGCAAAAGTGAGTCTACTAAGTACTATGTTTTGGGCCAGTGGTTGTCCGTCTGGCGTCGTCCGTGGTAATCTTTAACTTTGGTATTTTGTCAGACACTATTCAAGCCACATCTTCAAACTTGGCCCAAGGATACCTTGTGCAAAGACCTTTCTAAAAATAACAATTTCATTGACTTCTCTCAAAGGTCAAGGTAACAAGGGATCAGGGAATAGGTGAAAATAACCATTTTGACAAAATTTAGCTTTTTCTCAAATACTATTCACAACTTCAAACCCAAACTTGGTATAGAGATACCTAATGATAAGATGTTTCTATGCATACTAATTTGGATGACCCCTTGGAAAGGTCAAGGGTCACAAGAGATCAGGAAATACATCAAAAATAGGCATATTTTGACAAAAAAATGTTTTTACTCAAATACTATTCATAAATTCAGACCCAAACATGGTCCAGAAACACCTTATAGTAAGACCTTTGTATGCATACTAATTTGGATGACCCCTCAAAAAGGTCTAGGGTCAGATGAGATCGGCAAATGATGTGAAGAAAATAGAATTTTAGCTTTTATGAGCACTCTTGCACAACTTTTCAACCAACTTTTGCAGACAGGTATCTGATAAGACCTCTTTATGCATACTATTTTGTTCACCACTCGCAAAGGTCAAGCATCATGGGAGATTGACTAAAGTGAAAAAAATGCATGTTTTGAGAAAATATCACACAGGTGCAAAAGCCAAACCTTTACTTTTGTTAAAACTGGATTGTTCTTATGTAAAAAATAAAAAATAAATAAAAAGAAAACAGCATGACCCCTGTGTTATAATTATATTTGAAGTTTGTTTTGTTACTTGGTGTAGGAGCTGGGGCAGGCAGCAAACCACAGTCATTACTGGGTCCTTCCCCCGCAGACAACAGCAGCAAATCTACATCTCTTTTGGGGCCGACACCAGGGAGAGGGGCTGCACGTCCATCCATCCAGCCAGATAGTGGGGCTGGGCTAGTGCAGGGACGGGGCCAGTTCCCTGGTGCACCGCAGGGTTCAGGTCAGCCACGTTTGCCAGGACCTGGCGGGGCCTCGCGATTCTCTGGGCCAGATGGAGCGTCACGATTTTCTGGACCTTCAGGACAGCAGGGCGGTACACAGCAGGTGGGTGATGATACAAAGTGTGGGCTTGTCATAATGTCACAGTCCTAGAGCAAGAATGCAAATTATGTACTTATAACAATGTCACAGTCCTAGAGCAAGAATGCAAACTATGGACTTATAACATTGTCACAGTCCTAGAGCAAGAATGCGAAGTATGGGCTTGTCATAATGTCACAGTACCTAGAGCAAGAATACAAAATATGTGCTTATCACAATGTCACAGTCCTAGAGCAAGAATACAAAATATGGGCTTATCACAATGTCAAGTCCTAGAGCAAGAATGCAAAGTATGTGCTTATCACAATGTCACAGTCCTAGAGCAAGAATAGAAAATATGGGCTTATCACAATGTCACAGTCCTAGAGCAAGAATGCAAAGTATGTGCTTATCACAATGTCACAGTCCTAGGGCAAGAATGCAAAGTATGGGCTTGTCATAATGTCACAGTACCTAGAGCAAGAATCAGGGCTAGAAATTAACTTTTTTCTTTGGGGGCCACCGGGCCCCTTGATTGAAAAATTTGAGGGCCCACAAGCAACTTTCGGGGCCCAACTTTGAAAAATAATGCAAACAAAAAACAAAAGAATTATTGACAATATAATAAGTAGAAAGTACAATTTGTCTGATAATCTAAAATAAAAACAATTGAATTTCCAATTTTGCTGAGTGATGTCATTTTTATTTGCCTTTTCTTTCACTTTCAAACATTACCAACAAAAAAGGGGAAAACACACACACACACACATTCAGTGACGCACATATTCCAGTGACTAGTGAGCCTGAAATGGCCATTGAACAAAATAGAAAAAAATCAAGTGAGTCTCTTGTATAATACTTTTCAGTTTTGTGACTGAGTATTGCACAATACACATCATTAAATTTTTAATATGAGTAACCTAACAAAAAATCTGACCTCAATGCACAAAAGTTCAAAACAAAACCATGAAAGGGAACTAAACTTAACAGTACTCTTCCTGATAAACTAAAGTTAAACAAACAGATTTTGCCTTTTCTTTTTTTTTTTCAATCATCTATTCATATTACAATTATGTGCACTTGAGTTAACAGAAGTAAACTAAAAATACAATAACAAAAAAAAAAAAGAAAAAAAAAAAGAACACAATACTATTTTTTTTTTCTGTCCAAATTTAGGGCACCGGTGTGGGTTGCTTCCCTTGGCCCAAATATGAAACTGCCGAGTAGAGCTAGCTGTAGCAGACGAATTATTTTGCGGGCCAAGCGGGCCCTTCGTTTTTCAACTTTCCGAGCCCGAAATCAAATTTGCGGGTTTTTGGCCCCGGGCCCCCGCTAATTTCGAGCCCTGAAGAATACAAAATATGTGCTTATCACATTGTCAGTCCTAGAGCAAGAATGCAAAGTATGGGCTTGTCATAATGTCACGGTCCTAGAGCAAGAATACAAAGTATGGGCTTGTCACAGTCCTAGAGCGAGAGGTATGGGCTTGTCATAATGTCACGGTCCTAGAGCAAGAATACAAAGTATGGGCTTGTCACAGTCCTAGAGCGAGAGGTATGGGCTTGTCATAATGTCACGGTCCTAGAGCAAGAATACAAAGTATGGGCTTGTCACAGTCCTAGAGAGAGAACTTATAATCACAGTCCTAGAGAGAGAACTTATAAGTCAAAAGCAAGGCTGTGCTCATATATCATCACTGGCTATGGTTTAGTCCCTTGACTGCTACTGACAATACCATTCGATGGAAAAGATGAGTGGTTACAAGTTTTGTCAGTTTGTTATGTGATACTAATGGCCACATATCCTAAAAACAGTCCCAAAATACAAACACTTAAGCTAAACCACAAGTACTAAAACATAGCAAACAAGGATACATCAGACATTGTTCACACAAAATAATGCACACCAAACGGATGTAACCTGATTTAACCCATCACATCCTGAGGCTGATTTTTTTAAAATTTGCTTAATGGCCTATGAAGGATACATTACAGATTAGGAGATAGATCAACTGTTTACGTTCAAGGGTGGTGCCAGAATAGCTTGGTGCCAGAGGACACCAACCTTGAAATATCATGGTCTATCTAGATCCTGTCGTAGCCTTTCAGGGCTTTATGGGTTAACCCACATCATACTGAGGCTGAAAGCTTCAAATTTGTACACTGCCATATGCAAGCTACATTATAATATTTACAGAGAAGGATATAGACCAATGGCTTTAGTTCAAGGGTGGTGCCAGAATAGCTTGGCGCCTAGAGGCGCCAAGCTATTCTGGCACTACCCTTGAACTATTTTAGTCAAACTTATTTCACACACTGGTGTATTCCGAATGATAAGGGGTTAAGAGGAGAACTGTGGCATCACCAGTAGGTGGGAAAGGTACTTGCAAGGTGGTGAACTGTGCCATCATGACTGACACCTACCTACTTCAGTAATTCAGATTTAACCTCTTGACTGTCGAGAAAAATGGGAATGCGATGCAACTGCAAGGGACATAGATCCACATGAGCCCCCGCAACTGCGGGGGCTCATGAGGATCTATGCCTCTAAGTCTTGCAGACACCACTTTGAATCCATGTTCATTGGACAGCTGGGCCCTTTGGCATTGAATTAACGAAGTTTGCAGAAACACAGTCTGGCAGTGAAGGGGTTAACATAAGGCCTGGAAACCTGTTTTTGGGCTGACCTGTGACAGCAAAAGTGAGTCTAGGTACTGGACCAGTGGTCATCCATCTGTTTGTCGTCTGTGGTAAACTTGAACACTTGCATTTTCTCAGTCTATTCAAGCCAGTCTTCAAACATAGCCCAAAGATACTTTGTGGCAGGACCTTTCTAAACATTCAAATTTAAGTGACCTCTTTAAAGGGTCAGGGTCACAGAAAGTCAATAAAGAGGTTAAAACTCATTTCGAAAAAAAATACTATTTTCAACTTCAAAGCTAAACTTGGTACTGAGATACCTGATGATAAAAATTAAGATGATAAAACCTGTACACACCAGTATGGGTGATCCACCTGAAAGGTCAATTCAATTCAAAAAACTTTATCCCTTAAAGGGCAATTACAGTTGTGTGTACGGGGGGGTGGGGGGGGGGGGGGGGGACAATAAAATAAAAACCATTCAATAAACATTAATATTAGGACATTCTAATATCGCATTTGTACCTGATATTAATATACTAAATCTGTAAGACTTATAATACTAAGATTAAGACATATTAAAACTCTAAACTAATACAATTACTAAAACATTATAAAAACTTAAACAGCATTATTGACAACATTATCAGCGAACACATTAACGTCTCACTTTACACTCACACCCTCTACAACTGCCCATCCAGGCCAGTGATACCCATGCGATGAAACAACCGTGTAAATCACACACACACATGAACACGCACACACCCACTTTCAGCCTGTGTAGATTTACATAATACTTAAGAGTTGGACAGCAACAGGGATGAAAGACAGTTTCCTGCAGTTGGTTTTACGTGATGGTTGTCTGTATCGGCAGCCAGAAGGGAGCAATTCAAGGAGGTCTTTCATCACATGAGCATCACTAGCCAGGATGGAAGTAGCTTTTTTTACAATCTGACAATCGCAGAACACGGCTAAACTTCTCTGTTCTTCCCCAATCATCTTTGAACTGAGACGAACAATTCTCGGAAGACTGTTTTTGTTTTTAACATTAAGATTTGGGAACCAGAAAATGAACGAAAAAGTCATGACGCTTTCTAAGAAAGATTTGTAAAACAGTTAAAATGGTCCTGTCAACAGAGAAAGAGTTCAGCTTTCTCAGAAAATACAATCTCTTTTGGCCTTTACAACAGTTTCAGTATTGTTTTCCCAATTCAGTTTATCATCAAAGATGGTGCCTAAGTATTTATACTTCTGGACAATGATACTTCCTTATCAGACTTACTGTCATCTGCTTGTTCATCCTAAAATCAGCAATAAGGTCACATGTCTTACCCACGTTAAGCTCTAAAAACGAGTCATCACACCATTGATCAAAGTCAGTCAAAGAGGGCTTAAAGAGAGTCAGACGGCTTGTTCATCAGATGACCCTTGCTGAAGGGAAAGTAAGGCGCTGTCATCTGAAAACTTAACAATGTAACTGTCAGCATGACAACTCCTGCAATCATCAGTGTAGAGGATATAAAGGAGTGGAGACAAGCAGCACCCCTGGGTGGACCCAGTGCACGTGTGACAGCAGTACTAGAGAAGCGACCATTAACCAAAACATGTTGGGGTGTACCGATAAGGAAATCTCTAATCCACAAAACAAGCTATGGGTCAAGGTTGAAATTAGACTGTAATCTCTGGGCTAACAGGTGTGGCTGCATGGTATTAAAGGCATAGGAGAAGTCAGCAAATAGGATCCTGGCATGTGCTCCTGGTCTCTCAAGATGAGTGTACAGTTTGTCTAGAATGAACAGCTTGGCATCTTCAACACCCTTTCCAGCCCGGTAAGCAAACTGCAATGGATCCATTTTACTTTCAGTTGCAGACCAAACAAAAGCTTGGACAATCTTCTCCAGCGTTTTCATGACAAGGGATGTTAATCCAACTGGTCGGAAATCGTTCAGTTGTTTTGTGTTATCTTTCTTGGGAAGTGGAATGACTGTTGAGGTTTTCCACGCGGAGGGAATAGAGCAGATATCTAGGGAGAGTTGAAAAAGGTGTTGAAAAACACCCCTAAGCTGTTCAGCACAGAACTTCAACATCCTGCCACAGATACCATCAGGACCGGCACTCTTGTTCACATTGATCATTTTCAAACACATCTCAACACTCTCTTGCTCAATAACAATAGAGCCATCGTGTGTCAGTGACTGCCTCAGATCAGCTATATCAGACGAAAAATCGCGTGTTTCGAATCGGGGTAAAAAAATAATTAAAAGCATCAGGCAACGTATCGTCACTGAAGCCCGCAAGACCGATCTTCGATTTGTGTGTATCGTTAGCATTGTTGACAGCAGACAAAATCTTTATGCCTTTCCAAGCAGCACGCAAATTACCACTAACTAGTTTCATTTCCACCTTGTGTTTGTATGCCAGCCTTGCCTGTCAGATCGCAGCTTTCACTTCCTTATTCACCCGTTTCTTCTATTCTGCCATACCCTGATAAAAGACCTTTTCTTTTTGTTGACAACGTTTTTCAATTCTTTTGTTATCCACGGCTTGTTGTTTGCAAACACAGTTCTCTGTTTCGTGGGGATAACTGAGTCCACACAGAAGGAAATGTAAGATGATACAACATCAACAAGCACAGACAGACTGTTACAACTGTTATAAAACACATCCCATTCTGTACAATCAAAACACCCTTGTAAGGCAGCAGTACTATCAGTGGCCCAGTTTTTCACGGTCTTAACTACACGTTGCGCACGCCGAAACACAGGCTTGTACACGGGAGCATGTAACACCGTGCTGTGATCAGCTGTTACAAGGGGAGGCATCAAGTAGGATTTATAGGCTGAGGGTACAGATCCATAACAACAGCGATATTGAGTCAAGTTCGTGTATATGTTCGCTGATGTATTCCTGTGCCCTGGTAGCTTTAGCACGGGGGTGAATGTAGACCACAGAGAAAAACAACTGAGGAAATTCCCATGGAAGATAGAATGGACGTAGTGACACACATAGTAGCTCTATGTCTGGCATGCACAACGTGTCTAGTACAATGACAGTGTTACACCAGGCCTTGTTTACATACATACACACACATCCTCCGTGTTCCTTCCCTGTGTTACTCTTCGTTCTATCCAGTCTGACTGGTGTCCCAAAACCGTCTAAAACCAAATCATTGTCTTGCACATTTCTGTCTAGCCAGGTCTCTGTGAAGGCAAGCAAGCACGATTCCCAATACTCATGCACATGACCAATGTTAGCCTGCAATTCATCCATTTTATGGCGGATCGAACAAACATTTGCAAGCAACACAAGGGGTGGGGGGGGGGGGGGGGGGGGTAAACCGGCTTTCTGTTTACTTTTCAAGCTTCTCTTCACTCCTCCCTTCTTCCTTCTTTTCCTTTTCATCTTATACTTCTTATCTCCGGCAGCTGTAGCATTGGGGTTCATGCTAGAGGGAAAGTCAATGTTCCGTATGTTGAGCGCGCCGGCTGTGTCAGTGGCATGAAGACTCGGCAAGTACTCAAGTGTGTAGTGCATGTTGTTGGCCGTGCACCGGTCAAACACAGAATGAAAATGACAAAACACACAAAAGTGCCAGTTTAGGTGTCGCAATAGGTTGGCTCATGTGTACAAAATTCCCATTTTGTGATAAAATTGTTTTGGTTTTTTTTATCGACTCTTTTGCACAATTTTCCGTTAAACTTGGCACAAAGGTAATAGATAATAAGGCCCTCTTATGCATGCTAAGTTTGTTTGCCACCTCTAAAGGTCAAGTTTGGCTGACAAATGCGTGAAAATAGACATGTAGAGAAAAGATAGGATAGCCTGTTATGTAATTATTGCAAAACACTTATCTTAAACACTTGCTCATTTGAGTGGGGGAGCTGGGTGGCTCAGTGGTAGAGCGTTCGACTCTTGTCCGAAAAAGTCCTGGGTTCAAACCCAGCTGAGGTAAAAATTGTACAGACCTCTCTTCGGTGCCCCATCTTTGAAATCACCTACGTGGTGGACAAAAGATATTAAGCCCTAAACGTTTAACGGTTTCATTTGAGTGACCTTTTGGACAAAGAATCTAGGTCGCAGGTCAGATAATCATGTGAGCCATGTTCTTCATCTTGTCATTTCTAAAGTTATATGCCTGAAGTGAAGTAATTTTTGTGGAAGAAGTTAGGGCAGGATCTTGGAAAAAGTGTCCAAATTTTGTTATGTCAGTTACACTCCAACTTTGGGGGATTGTCTGATCTCATCATGAGTTGTTCACAAACCAGATAGGTGAGTTCAGTAGTAGTTAGGAAACGGTGCTAGTAAAAAGGAGAACTCTTCTACCTACTGTTTAATATATATTCCATCCTGCTTGATGCAGGGAGGTGGTTTTCCTGGTGGTGCTGGTGACTACAAGGAGGAGGGCGAGGATGACATGGACCTTGATGAAGGCAGCCAGGGAGAGGATGCCCAGATCTATGAAGGCTCTGCCGACCAGGCCTCACAGTGGGGGCAACAAGGACCAAATTTCCGAGGGTCTGGGATGCAAAACTTTCAAGGAGGTGGCCCACACAACTTCAGAGGAGGCGGTCCACAAAATTTTTGTGCACCTGGGCAACAGAACTTTAGGGGACCTGGTCCACAGAATTTCCAAGGATCTGGCCCACAGAATTTCCTAGGACGTGGCTCACAAAATTTCCAAGGGCGTGGCTCACAAAGCTTTGGTGGGAATTTCTCAGAGCAAGACTCAGGGCAGGATGATCAGTATGATGACCAGGAACAGTGGAAAGACACAGACACTGGCTGGCAGGGTCAAGGCCCAGGAAGAGGAGGGTTTGGGGCCAGGGGTCGCGGAGCTGGGCCTGATGGATATGCCGGGCGCGGCCGAGGTGGGCGGGGAGGGTTTAATGGGCCAGGAAGCATGCTTGGGGATCAGAGCGGCGGTGACAACTTTAGTGGGAACTTTGGCCGTGGGGGACCCAGCAGCCAGCGAGGTCGAGGGGGAGGGTCAGGAGCCATGGGTAGTGATCAGAGTGGTGGTGACAACTTTAGTGGGAACTTTGGTTATGGAGGGCCTGGCAACCAGCGAGGTCGAGGAGGAGGGCCTGGAGGCATGGGTGGGGATCTGAGCGGTGGTGACAACTTTGGTGGGAAACTTGGGCGTGGGGGACCTGGCAACCAGCGAGGTCGAGGAGGAGGGCCTGGAGGCATGGGTGGGGATCTGAGTGGTGGTGACAACTTTGGTGGGAATCTTGGGCGTGGGGGACCAGGCAACCAGCGAGGTCGAGGAGGAGGGCCTGGAGGCATGGGTGGGGATCTGAGTGGTGGTGACAGCTTTGGTGGGAATCTTGGGCGTGGGGGACCAGGCAACCAGCGAGGTCGAGGAGGAGGGCCTGGAGGCATGGGTGGGGATCTGAGTGGTGGTGACAGCTTTGGTGGGAATCTTGGGCGTGGGGGACCTGGCAGCCAGCGAGGTCGAGGTGGGGGGCCAGGAGCCATGGGTGGTGATCAAAGCAGCGATGACAAATTCTCTGGGAACTTTGGGCGTGGCGGGTCCAGCATCCAGCGAGGTCGAGGTGTACGTGGGGGGTTCCAGCCTAGAGGGCATGGGGGCCAGGGGTTCGGAGGTCCCGGCAGAGACTTTGGGGATGAAGACTACACAGAAGAAAACTATCAGGAAGAGGATGAGGCTGCCGTAGACGAAGACATGGGCTATCAAGAGGACCAGCAATTCCAGGGACCTGGCTTCAGGGGGCGGGGCGGTGGCCTGATGGCAGGCAGAGGTGGGCCCAGAGGACAGGGGCCAATGGGACAGTTTGGGCGTGGTGGCCCTGGACAGAGGGGACGTGGCGGGGCATGGGGAGGACCGAACCAGGCAGGGGGATACGGGCAGGATCAGGATGATGAGGACTGGGGGAGCAAGGATGACACAGACCAGTGGGAAGACAACCAGCTGGGTGGAGATGGTCAGATCACATCAAGTGACTTTGGTGGAGGTCGTGCTGGGTTTGGAAACCGCTTCCCCCCTCCTGGCCAGCTCAGAGGGCGAGGTGGGGAAAGGTTTGGAGGACCAGCAGGTGGGCGGTTTGGTGGGCCGGGGCCAGGCAGAGGGGGGCCACCACGGTTCAGTGGCCCAATGGGACGTGGGATGAACCAAGGGCCACAATTCCCCGGCCCCATGAGAGGTGGTGGACGAGGAGGGCCGGGATTTGGTCCCAGAGGTAGGGGCGGCTTTGGGCCTCGAGGTCCCATGCCTCTCCTGGCCTTGACTTTTGATGAGCAAGAAATGGAGCAGCGTATCGGCAAGGGGGATGAGAAAGAGGAGGACGACCTGCAGGATCCTGCCATGTGAGTAGTATACTCTGCACTGCTCGACTCATCAGCTGTTGAACAGTTATGCATTTTTAAAACGCAACAACTTTGATCAGTTATATCTGCAGGCATAACTGATTGAATTTGTCACGTTTGTAAAGTGCATATTGATGTTGGATCTCAAGTTAACTAATTACATCCTGAGGCTGATTTTGTCAAATTCACTTATTGTCCTATGAAGGCTACAATACAGATTACAAGATAGATCAAATGTTTTAGTTCAAGGGTGGTGCCAGAATAGCTTGGCACCAGAGGCGCCAAGCTATTCTGGCACCACCCTTGAACTGTCGGCCAAATATATTTCAAGCAATAGGTGTATCGGGATGAAAAGGGCTAACAAAAGGTCATCAGGTGTTCATGTCAGATGCTTTGGCCCATGCAGTTGTGTGCAGGACCAACTGTGACTGACCGCTACCTGCTGTGCTGGAATACAGTACACTTTTTTTTTAATGGGCTTTTACCTTACTCATGCCCAGAGTGCTGTCTTAGTAACTTTCCTCTTAGTTAACTTTAAGATGACAGAGTGCATGGAACCTACAATTTTATTTTTTGTTTTAAAACAGGCAATACAGTTTTTTTATTTTTGATATATAGCAAAATTAAAACGGCTGCAAGTTTTCTTGTTGTTATGTCTGAAGTTTATTATGAGCGGAGAAATTTACTCGGAGTGCCGTTGGAACTTCTGAAAAGGTTTTGTTATGTCCGATTTTTGCTTATATCCCACCTTGTTATAAGTGCACATCTTATACACTATTTTATTCACTACAATGTTACAAATTTCATTGGCACAAAATGCAGTGTTGTGCTAACTTTGTTTTATTCTTTTTTCAGCGGTGAAGTTGAAGAGGAGGAGGTAAGTAATACAAAATGTATTCTGAAAAAAATTGTGCTGAAACAGTTAATCTTATATTCATTTGTATTATACATGCATATACATGTATGTACCCACTCCATACAATGTCCCCTTTTTTCATATGCTTGAAAGTTCTTTCCCATACACACGCATGAACAGATAGCAGACGCCGTCAAGCAAGCGAAACGAATCACTGAACGAGTGAAAAGGACAAGAAGCCTGATAGCATAAGCAACAACCCGCAAAAAAGGCAAAATAAACAAACCTGCTGGTATTTTCCGCCATAATCTGTGATCTAATTACGAGTAGAAAGCACTGATTTTTTTCATAGTCGGACAAAATCTGTGTGCTTGGTTGATAGTCCGAAACGCAGTCGTCTGCCAATCACATGTTTTGTCTGAACACCGCAATCATCCGCAAACTGAAGGACGCGAGGTAAAGTTTTCTTTTGGACTGAGTACATAAATTATGCTAGATATAGTGCTGATAACCGACAGATGTGATTACGTGTCCCGAATCAAAATGTCCTCGTCTTACGACTCGGACATTTTGATTTAGGTCTGGAAATCACATCTGCCTGTTATCGGCACTATATCAAGCAAAATGTGGCTCAATATAATATGATATAGCTCATTGTTTTCATCTCTACATCACACGATCAATCCCTTTAGCGCAAACTGTACCACATGACCGAGCTACAAAAACCATTGTAGCGACTAATGGTGGACTTTTTGTAGCCCTCTTTCTGATGCGTCTTGGATGCCAGTTTTGTTCTATAAAAGATCACCAAAACGTGCTAAAGTACAAAGTTACTTAGTGTTGTTTGAAACAACAGGCACACTACAGGAGACGGCAACGTCATGAAAGATTTTAAATTACATCATAAGTCTATGTATATTCTTTTGACGTCCGTCATGTCTGGCATAATCCAGATCGGAAGATTTCTTCTTGATATCTTTCACGAAAATAGGAGAGGAATGAAAACAAATATGTTGTTGATAGCAGGGGTTTGCTGCACGGACCCTTGTAGGCCTTCGGGAGGTCAAAGAAACAATTGTACCCCTCAGGCCTTCTGGGTATAATGGTTCCTTTGACCTCCCTCAATTTTACAAGGGTCCGTGTAACTTATATCTGCCTGCTAAGTTATGATAGTAGTACATGCTTATGTTATGCGAAGAGGCTCAGGCTCTCCACTTTCTGACAAATTTAATGTTATTGATTTGTTAACCCATTTAGTCCCAGGAGTGGGTTGCATGTGCTTGCTTAGCTCTCTAAGACAATGCTTAGCGCTAAGATGGCTGACTTAGCCGAAAACTTGTGTTGCATGGGAGTTCTTAGCTAGCGAGTGAGCTTAGCTGGTGTGACCACTCCACACACAAGAGTATCTCTTTTGTGTACAACACCGATTTTGCAGTGGTGGACAGCCTTTTGAGGATGCAGAATGCTTTTATACAAAATAGATATATTTTACACTTACCATTTTCACTACAAAGTCATTTATTTTCAGTTTGTTCAGCAAAACGCCATGATACTTCATACATGCAGACTCTGTATCGCAATATCTCGTGGCCGTTTACTAACACTGTAATCATGACCAGAGACTATAACAATTCTGATACTGCATAATTATGTTCTGCATGTCACCTGTTCAGTGAGAGTGCGAACTTTGTGTCTGGAAAAAAGACCGATTTTCTGATCTGACTTCCAATTTTAAGTCTACTGTTGCTGCCCAAGGCCGAACTTTCAGTGGCCATTGCTCCATGACTCGGCCCTACGGCACACGCACTGTGTGTGTGTATGCAGATGGTCGCAGGCTAAGAAACTAAAATAGTGCATTTGTTTCTTCAAAAACATTACCGATGACATGACTGAATGGAAGTGTCTACTACTTACTCATTCTAGCCTAAGAGCCAGTTGTGTTAAGACACAACCCGGGAGGCACTCGGGGAACCCCGAGGGGACCAAGAGTTGTCTCCCTATACCCACCACCCGGAAGCCGGGTACCCATAATCCCCCAGTCTAGTCTACTTAGGCGCACGATTCGGTTGTCTTGCGCTCGGCTCTAGCCTACGGACTTTGGTTTTCGACCGTTCTCGGGTTCGGACTTGCTGTTGGAATGAAGAGCGGGAGATAGGATCGTTTCGTCGGCCCTGCCTGTGCTGCTGCGTGGTTTTCTCGTCCCCACTGCTTGGCGCCTGCGCTTCGGCCGCTGGTGAGCTGTCCGGTGATCTTCGCCGGTCGTGCCAGGCGGGTTTTGGACGTCTCCCCCCGTTCCCCTTCGGCGGAGAGGTAAGGTAGCGGGATTGACCCTCGGCTGGTTCCCGGGTTGGGCACTGGTTGTGCAGGTACGAAGTTTTTCGTCTTCTTCTCACTGTAATTGCGCCCCCACTCACCTTCGGTGAATCGTAGAGAAGTTTCCTACGCTTTTGTACCTTGGGTGTGGAAAATTCTTTTACTCCATGGCCTGATTAGCTGAGTGGCACAGCTTGAGTCACGCCTTGTCATCGCGTGGTTTGTTCGGGACCAGCGCCTGTTCTGTTTTCGCTCACGGGTGATGGATTTAAGCGCACACTCGCATACGCAGGCATACGCGGTAGACAAGTACTCACGTACCTTAGACAGTGGATATACGTTCCGGCGGGCAGCTGGGGGGTTTACGCTCCTTGGCTGGGCGGGACCCTCGTGGCATGTCCACATAAAGTGGTGATTTTCTGCCCCAGATGTTTTTCTTGTCTTGATTGTCATTGCGTATTGAGTTGTACAGCATGCGGCCGGTGTTGTTTTTTTTTTCCACACACGGTCACCCTTAGTAATAATGTTTGGGGGCCTGACTCCTTTTGTCACAGGGGTTGGTACATATGTTGTTGCTCACCTTAGCACTTGACGGCGGTGAATCTACCTCGTTACTGCACTGCTAGATTGCAGACGTGCAGTTTGGTACCTCGCTTCCGTCATGACGTATTCGTCTTTTGTGTACATATGTTGTTCCCTCGCCTTAGCGCTTGGCGGCAGTGGGCCTGCTTGCTTACTGCACGGCTAGTTGTCGGCATGCAGTTGCAGACCTGTTTACCCAAGAATACACTTTTGGAGAAACTGACAACTCACTGGCTTGGGAATAATTACACATGTGAGGTCCAAAGTACACAATTAGTCAGTTGAAAGTACACTGACTACACCCAGGGGGTAAACAGGTCTGAGTTTGGTACCTCGCTTCTGTCATGACATGTTTGACTTTTGCTACATATGTTGGTTGCTCACCTTAGTGCTTGAGGGCAGTGAGTCTACCTTCTTGCTGCACTGCTGGCGTGCAGGCTTGACAGTCTGTTACCCCGCTTGGTGCTTGTGTGTTTTGTTGTTACGAAGGCTACCTTTCGTGGCTTAGTCCCACAGGACTCGCCCGCAGGCCTTCGGGTGTTATCTGTTGCAGGGATGCGCTACCCATTCACACAGATGACAGTGGCTAGTTCAGCCCCCAGGGGTCTTTCGCCACTGCACCGGATGCCCCGCCGACCATGCTTGCTTGCAAGCGATCGGCACCAGTTTAGGCGCCTTCCAGACACTGCGGGTTTCCGCACGACAACAGACTGCCCTGGGAGAGAAGCCACACCGGATGTCGCGACTAGTGCGTGAGCATGGATCGTGGAGGCCGCTGCCAGGGGGAGCGCACGGGAACAGCCTCTGGCAAGGCCCGCTCGGAAAGACAATTACGCACACGTCCGACGTCTTAGGACGTTGCAGTACACTACCACCTTGAGAGGACAAGCAGCTTCTCGGCTGTAAGCCCCAGCCCGGCTGCTACTGGTAGGTGTGTTCTTCATGTCCAGGCAGCGCCCATTGGGACTAGGCCTGTCTTCCGACACGGGAGGTGCCTCCTACCACATTGGGATGATTGCGTCACCTGGCCTCAGCAGCGCGGATGGCAGCATTGAAGCGTCTGCAGGCGGGAGCGACCTATGCTGTTGGTGCTTGAAGGATCCCGTTCCGCCCCGATGAAGAGGGGCATGCCGATGTCCTTCACGCAAGGCAGATGTTCCGGTGGCCGTCGGACAACCACTGGGTCGGGTCTCCTATGCGCAGGATGTGGATACGCCTTCCAACGTATCCTTGGCACCGGTCGCTTGAGACCAGGACGTCCCTGTGGGAATCCCCACACCGGATTCAGTGGACTAGTGCACGAAGTGGGCCTGGATCGATGAGGCCGCTTCCAGGAGGGAGTGCGCCCGGACTAAGACTTCCAAGAAGCCATGTCCACTTTCTGCCCCACTTGGCTCCAAGAAGCCCGCGGGATCCCGCTGGGGGTCCCCCTTACCGGCAAGAAAGCCCGCCTCCCTCGGAGCCCGGCTCAGAGACATTCACGTGCACGTCCAGGGACTCTAGTAAGAATGCTCGTCTCCAAGGAAGCGGAGACTACTATCAACACAGTTCCGGGCCACCTCTCGTCCCGCTCGCTCTGCGCGGCGCCAGAATAGGGACCACTATCGGACTGCTGAGGACATGCAAGCTATGCGGAGGCTTCCAGTGGCCGTCGGGTAACCGTACAGTCTGTCTCCTGTGCGCTGGGTGTGCTTCCGACCACTCTTGTAACGTCTGTGCTACCTGGCCGGAGCTGCGATGGTCTAATCTCTGGAACTTTAGAGGAGGGAGACTCCTACCCTCTCGGGTACTTGAAGATTGCCGAGACGCCTTCCGCTGTGCCCCCGGCACCGGACGTGCGAGACCAGCTGGATCCGACACAGAAAACGCCACTGAGTAATCGAGGGATTAGTGCAGTGTGGGAGTTCGACCGTCAAGACCGCCTCCGTTAGAGAGCGCGCCCGGATACAGCTGGTGGAAAGAACCCGCCTCTCCCAAGAGCCTGGTTTGGTGGGACGCTCGTGGCGTCCCTCCTCCACCGTCGTTCCCCACTCGTCTCTGAAGAAGCCGCCGGGATCCCGCTGGGGGTCCCCTGGCCGGCAAGAAACCCGCCTCTCCCAAGAGCCTGGTTCACAGAGACATTCACGCACTCGTCCGGAACCTCCTGGTTGTGAAGAGCGTAGACACAGGGATTCTACTCGACGTTATCGCTCTCCCTCGCAAGATCATAGAGGACCTTCCCGCTCGGGTGCTTGGAGTTGCCCAAGACGCCTTCCGCTGTGCCCCCGGCACCGGACGCGCGAAACCAACTTGATCCGACACAGAAGACGCCACTTGAGTATTCAACGGATTAGTGCACAGAAACCCGCCTCTCCCAAGAGCCTGGTTCGTTCCCCACTCATCTCTGGCCGCAGGGATCCCCTTGCCGGCAAGCAACCCGCCTCTCCCAAGAGCCTGGTTCACAGAGACTTACACGCACTCGTCCGGATCCTCCTGTTCGCGAGGATCGTAGGCGCTGGGATTCTACTCACCGTTATTGCTCTGCTTCGCAAGATCGTAGGAGGACCTTCTCCACTCATCGTTCGACGGATCAGGACTCCCTCGACTGGTTTCGCGTTCCTCATCTCGTTCGGACTCCCGTTCATCCCGTTCCTCTTCCCATCGACCGGCCACTTCCCCTTCCCTCGTCCTCTCCGTTCCGTTCCTCCTCGTCGCAGCCGTTCTCCTCGTCGGAACCCGCCTTCGGCAAACGGGAGAACCTCGCCGCGTCGCTCCGTCTTCGCTCTCCCCTTCGGAGGGAGTCTTCGACCTGCGGTTCGCCGTCAGCGGGATTCCCTCCCTCGGAGCCCTCCTCGGTCGCCGGTTCCAGACAGCGGGACTTTGACACCCTGAGTTTGACGGCTGACGACCCCTCGGACTGGTTGCTCGGACGTCTCAGCCGTTTCTCCTCTTCCTCTTCTTCGGCTTCCAGTGCTGCGGTTCCATCAGACCTGTTCTTCTGCGCGGATGGACACTCGGCCGGCGCTGGACGGGACATCCAAGCTCATCGCCGCCGCCCTGCTGCGGAAGTTGCCCGGCATCGCCCCTTGACTCACCGGGGGTTCTCATCCATCGTGGACACTGGGGAACCAAAGCGCAGCCCCTTCTCCCTGACGTCTAACCATCTCGACAACTCTCGTTGGGCACCCGGGGGGTGCCGTACTTCGGACAGGTGGTACCGCTTGGCTGTGCTCGGGGTGGAGGCCTAGCCACTACACGGAGGCGAATCTACTCACCTTAGTCGTCTCTAAGCTCGGCTGCTGAAGCTACGCTTCCTACTTCCGTGATTCTTCTCGAGGTCCAACCCTTCGACCTTCGGACTTCGCGGACAAGAGCGTGCTTAGCTTGGATCTGACGCGGACTACTAGGCCTGCTTCTTCGGCTCGTGGGGGGAAGGATAGGTCACAGGAGCTTCTCCTCTTCGGCTACGCGACAGCGGAGGTGTTCTTCCAGGATCAGGGCAGCTGGCGATCCTCTGACCAGTGCATACCCCCTACCCTGGTGCTTGGGGAAAGAACTTCATCTCCCTCCGTGCGTGACGCTACCTGGACCGACGGTAGATCTGGGCCAGTCTTCCCCGGTGGGACCAGTGGCTACACACGGAATACACCAGGACACCTTCGGAGGATCGGCGCATGAGACCAGGATGATCCTATGTTTTCAGTGGACTGGGGCACAGGATGGGGCCTTGACCGAGGCCGCTACCCGGACGGAGCGAGCCCGGACACAGCTTTTGAGAAGCAGAGAACTCGCCTCACAGAGCCCAGTTCAGAGAGTCGCGCTTGGCGACGTCCCACGTACAATCTCGGTACCCACTCGTCTCCAAGTAAGCCGCCGGGATCCTGCTGGGGGTCCACTTGCCGACAGGAACCCGCCTCTCCTCAGAGCCCGGGTCGGAGAGACTTACACGCGCTCGTCCGGAGCCTCCTGTCGACTCCCCTCGGGAGGAGTCATCGAATGCTACGTCTTGCCCTTGCAGCCATACGGCGCCTGAGGGATGTTGCCGTGGTGGATTGGTTAACGAGCTTCAGGAGCTACGCCTCACCCTGTCTGCCTACAGTTCGAGGGAACAATTACGTACAGCTCCTCTCGGACCATACCTTACCTGGACCGCCGCGCCTTGGTCCACAGGTTCACCTTGCGCCCGCTTACGGGGCGCTATTCCACCAGGAGACCACGTAGCAAATCCCTGTACAAGCCTCACGGGTGCCTACGACATAGCCGTTCGCTTCGGACGCGCTCGCCTCTTTGCTGGTTCCGGCAGCACTGACGCTACATGCCGGACGTTCTTCCTGGTTAAGCTCAGTCATACGTTCTGAATTACAGGACCCCTCCCTCAGGGAGGTTAGAGGCTACAGGTGCGTTATCAAGGCACTGGCAGGGCCACGAACGTCACATGCGTCAGGGACTGTACTGGCTTGCACTTCGTGGCTACTGGAGGCTGGCGGGCAGGATGACTTCGCCCGCCTCGATTGCAGAGCTCTGCCAGGCCAGAGAGACTCCTCGCTCTGGTGGAGGCCTTTTTGCGGGGGGCACAACTCCCTCCTGGCGCCTCAGCGCCGTAGGTATTCACCTACCTAGGGTCGTCGGGAGTTTGCGTTCGGGAGGACGGCCCTTGGGCCCTAAAGTGTGCTGGAGCGCGGCACCCACCTCCTGTTCGCAATTCTTCCATTCAGTCATGTCATCGGTAATGTTTTTGAAGAAACAAATTCATTTTTCTTTAAAAGGTATTTTTTCGAAAAATACTTACCGATGACATGACTCAAACGACCCTCCCACCTGCCCCGCTTGCCGCTCGTGCGCCAAGTATCCTGACTGAGGGATTATGGGTACCCGGCTTCCGGGTGGTGGGTATAGGGAGACAACTCTTGGTCCCCTCGGGGTTCCCCGAGTGCCTCCCGGGTTGTGTCTTAACACAACTGGCTCTTAGGCTAGAATGAGTAAGTAGTAGACACTTCCATTCAGTCATGTCATCGGTAAGTATTTTTCGAAAAAATACCTTTTAAAGAAAAATGAATTTTTATTGGTCATTTGTTACCACATATGTTAGAGGCTAAAAATAATCGTGCCTAAGACGTCTGACTTTGAGCCATAGCAAAAGTTTTGTGCTACGCCGCCCCATGCAACGCTAAACTTTGCACACTAAGAATTTCTTTACTAAGCACGGAAAGCAACTAAGGCAGAGAACTTAAGGCTCACAATTTAAGATCGCTACATGCAATCCACCCTGGACCCTGCAGCAGGAGATGGATTGATCATGGTAATTCAAGGGTAGTGTCTAATGAGCTTGACGCCTTGAATTATCATGATCAATCCATGTCCTTCAACCGGTACATAGTCATTCAGTAACCCTTCCAAAATTTGGGAAGAGCACCCATGGGGCTGAAAGGGTTAATATGCTAACAGGTACATTCACATGCGAGATATGGCCTTTAAGTACCCTAGCAAAGAGTTGAAGTTAACCTTTTGGCTGTCCATGGCACTTTGCAAGAATCACCTCAACAAAATAAGGGCTGCCCACAGCCAAAGAGTTAAGATTTGATTTTCTTCTGTGGTCTCAATGTATTCGAGGACAGTGCTCTTTGGCTTGTGCTATCTGAGGGGTCCAGCATTGACTGAATATGTACAGGAAACGCTCTTGACCCTTTGGCTGTGGGTAGTGTGTATTGTCTAGGTTATTCCTGCAGGGGGAAAAAATGCATTACCGACAGTCAAAGGGTGAACCCATTTAGCCCCAACACCGTACAGCAGGAGATGGATGGACCATGATAATTGAAAGGTTAGTCTTTACCAGGCTGATTTTCCTCAGTCTGCAACTTTGCAATGTGAATTTGGGTCTTGACGGCTGGGACCGATGAGGTGTAGGATCAGCACACAAATACATCATGCTTGTACTACTGCTAGTAAGGCTCTGGAAAAAGGGGTCTCATGATTCTTTGTGCCCCAAGGTCGAAATCCCCAAGTTTTGGAGTTGCCTGGTGAAGACTTATTACAATTCAAGAGAAAGATCGACCATGATAGTTCAGGGGCTGTGGGCGGGGTCGTGGGCGCCAAACTATGCTGGCACCACCCTTGAACTATCATGGTCACCACATTCTTTGCTGTGGTGTGTCAGGGCTAAGTGAGTTGACTTGCCTACGATTGGGCCGGCTTAGTTACGGGACACATTGTCTTCAAAAGATGATGAGACTTTAAGGAAAGGGTCTCTTGTATAATGTACATTCATATTTTCTACACCGACATCAAAAATCCAGCTGCTGTATTAAACAATGTTCCTCTCCCCCCTCTCCCAACCAGGAGGTTCTAGATGAACAGAAAGTTCCAGAAGAAGCCACTGACGACTACCAAGCAGAGGATGACTACAGTTATGGGGCACCACCCCCTGGACCCTATGGGCGGGGTCGCGGTCGTGGAAGACCTCCTTTTGGCAGAGGTCGCGGGCGGGGTCGAGGAGCGCCCTATGGCGATAGGGATGAGTTTGCTGCCCAGGACGACTTGGTGAGTAGTGACAGGCACTCCATTGCTGCTGTAGGTTACTTGTCTGTGGGTGTTTGGTTTTATTACCTTAACTCATTCTACCCCAACACCGAAATCCTTAAATGTTGCCGTTGTCCTCTGAAGACTGCAATGCAGTGCAGGACACAGATCGACCTTGATAGTTCAAGGGTGATGCTAGAATAGCTTGGCGCCCATAGGCGCCAAGCTATTCTGGCATCACCTTTGAACTATCATGGTGGATCCTTATCTTCTTGTGGTGTGTCTTGGGTAGAATGAGTTAACCCATTCAGCCCCAAGGCCACACTTTCTAGCATTTGGAGGTAACACTTGACGATTATGTACCAGTTTCTGGAGATGAATGGACCATGATAATTCCAGGGTAGTGCCTTCAGGCGCCAAGCTAATCTGGCACTACCCTGGAATTATCATAGTCCATCCATCTCCTGATGTAGGGCGTTGGGGCTAAATGGGCTAATGGCTCCTTAGAGCAGTAAGGTCCAAAATCACAGACCAGCATACATACATGTATTGGGAAAGTGTTGTGATTGCTTGTCTTTGCTATCTCTCTGTCTATTTTGCCTGTGACACTGCATGACCAAGTCTGATTTCACTGACCAGTTTCCATCCCTACTGTGACTGCAGGGTGGTGTGCCAGGCAGGGGTCGAGGGTTTGGTCGCGGTCAGCGACGGCCCAGCAGGGAAGTGGCAGATCCCCCACTGGAAGGGGAAGACACCTGGGGAGGTGAAAAGTTCGGGGGACCTCTTCGCAAACCATTGGGACCAGACGCTGAAGACTGGCCCCCTAGAGAGGGTCGACTGAGAGATCCGTACGAGGAGGACCCCTATCTCAAACCAGTGAGTCATTGTCAGGTGTGCTGGCGTCCAGTCAGCAGTTACATAGCCATGGGTATGAAGTGTGCTGCTCTGTGATATTGGACCTTATGGCTGAAAGCCATAAGGTCCAAGATCATGGGGCATCACACACTAGGAGCCAAAATCAGGCCAGTACAAGGATAAATGAAAAGAAAAGGGGAGACTGCCAGTGTACACTTCTCTCGCTGACAGTGCTCTTACCTACTTTACTTTGTAACCTTCCAGTACAAGGATACTTTAGGTCAGCATCGTAGTAAAATGCCCCACTCTACTGTGTACTTGGTTTGCTGCCAAGTGGATGGCTTTTCTTCATAAATCTAATGATCGCTACAATCGCATATGTCCTGCATCTGACCTGCTCATCCATGCCTAGAGTTTAGAAAAACACCTGCGATAGAATGTCATAAGCCCTTGCTCGGAGTATTTACATATTTTTTATACAGGGTCATAGACATTTTTTGCAATGAGTTGTAAGAGAAGTGACAACTGAAATTGTGTTAAAGTACGTTGACTGTATTTTTGATCATTTTTCCTGGCAGGATTTGGACTTGGACAGACGGCTTCCTCTTGATCCGCTGGATCCCTTTGACCCTTATTTTGACAGAGTGCGTGATCCGTACCTGGCTCGGCCAGGCTTAGACCCGTACCTGGACCCGGAAGCTCTTTTGGCAGAACGCAGGCTGCGTGCTGACGCCTTTGCCCGTGACCCATATTCGCGGGACAGAGACCTTGGAGCTCGTGAGTCTGAGCGCGCGTTTGTCCCGGCGGAAAGCATTGACTATGGGCACGGTCAAGCGGCTCGTGGTGCTGCTGAGGAACCTCCATTGCGTGAGTAGCTTCTTTTGTTAAAGTTCTTTAGCTAGCCTGTTTCTTCAGCAGGAGCCATGGATTTTCATGAGCCCCTGCAGTTGCAGGGGCTCATGAAAATCTATGTCTCCTGCTTGCAAGTAGGGACCTAGATCCTTGGGACGTATGTATTCCTCTAGGGTAACTCTGCGACTGCCTTGTCACTGGGGGTGACTGCCTGTTTCATTGGCAAGAAGGATAGATTTCTCATGAGCCCGTGCAGTTGCAGGGGCTCATGAGAAGCTATGCCTGGTGCAAGCAGATGTCTGGATCTTGAAAAAAATGTTTACATCTAGGTTAACGTTATCAGTTATCATGGCTGCCGGGTCACTTTGTAGGAATTCTTCACAGAACACTCCCCATTTGCAAGAGACAAATGTTCATGAGCACCTGCAAGTCTCTGGGAGTTTATCAGTACCGCCCACCCTTACAGGCCAGATACTTAACCCCTTTGCTGCCAGTGGGCACAGGTCGTGTTGTTGAGATCATCGTAGCTTCAGTTCTAAGATCCCCAGCTGTCATGAGGAACGTAGATGCAAAGTGTTTTTAGCAAGAGGCATAAGCCCTCTTGAGCTCCCTGATTGTGGGAGCTCAGGAGGATCTAGACCTCGTGCAGTTGGGTGGTGTTCACTATGTTTTGGCAGTGATAGGATTTAAAATGTCGCTTGATTTACTTGCCCCTCTTTAGAGCTGAATTAATCTTTATGAATAAGACCAGACACTCAACATAACATGTTCTTCAATTTACTCAACCCATTTAGCCTCTCCTAAATTTTGGAGGTGTCACATAATGATTATGTACCAGTTGCAGGAGATGGAATGACCATGATAATTCAAGGGTAGTGCCAGATTGGCTTGGCGCCTGCAGGCGCCAAGCTAATCTGGCACTACCCTTGAATTATCATGGTCAGGTGTTGGGGCTAAATGAGTTAACACACTCCAGAATTGTAACAGTGTTTGTATGAAGAAAGCCTGTGTGTATGGTATTCGTTCTTGCTCACCTGGAAGGGTTTGTGTGTTTCTCTGCAGCAAAACCTCAGGTGATAGACTACGGACATGGTGCAAAAGACGATGAACCCGCAGTGGAGGTTGTACCAGGCAGGTCTGAGCGCCTGGATACCTCCGACAGGGTCGGCCGTTCAGACAGACTTGACAGAGGAGACCTCGATGATAGGCAGTACGCACAAGGTGAGGAGAAAATACTGTGTGCTGTTCCTCCTGCCGTTAGACCCAAAGTCACAGACCAGCACACCAGTTGCGTTTACAGAATTATTTTGTCTGCAAGTTTGGTGTGCCAAAAAATGTTTTTCAAGGTATTTCTCCATCACTTTTGCTCACATAAGTTTTGCCTTTTGACCTGCCAAATGCTGCAATTTGAGCATAATTTGCAATACTTTGTTCCTGTCTGCTACGGGGTTAACCTTTTTAGCCCCAAGGTCCCATTTCTCAAATTTTGGAGGTGTTGCCTAAAGACGTTGAACCAGTTGCAAGGGATGGATTTACCATAATTCAAGGGTAGTGCCAGATTAGCTTCACACCTGAAGGCGCCAAGCTAAATCTGGCACTACCCTTGAATTATCATGGTCAATCCATCTCCTGCTGTAGGGACTTGAGGCTAAATGGGTTAAGCTGTCTGACAGTGTTTTGCTATCTGGCACTTGGGTAGAGAAAATAACTGATTCGGGGGCTGGGGAGTGATGGGACTGTATCTATTTGACATTGGTGCTCGATTGGAACGCACTGTTAAATTTGAAAGTATACCAACTGATCATAAAGATAAACATAAAGTTCACATCCAGCAACTTTTTAGCCAATAGATTAGTGTAAGAAACGTGGCAAGCTGTTTTGATCAATGAGAGTTGTCGTAATCCCTACAAAGGATGTAGCTGTATTTATTTTCTCCTCCTCAGATCGTCATCTTAGCAAGCCAATATGTGAGGGCGATCACTTTTATTATGATTAAAATTCAGTTGCTACACTTGGAAATTTGTTTCCTCAAAACCCTTACCAATGGCATTACTATTAAGAAGGTACACTTAGCTTACCGATTTCAGCCTAAGAATCCGCAGTGTATACCTACACAACCAGGGAAGCAAATCTAGCAAGTTGTTACCATGAACCCTGAGTAGTCTCCCTTCCCTCTATAAGGCCACATGAGCAGTGGTGCCACTCCAGTCTTACACTTAGCCTCCTAGTGAACGTGTTCTACCGGTTTCGGCCTTCATTCACAGCCATCAGCCATTCCTCGTTGAATCCGCCGGTTCTCAGCCGGCTACCGAAGTTATACAGCATCGGGCTCGTTTACTACCTGGATGGGTAAACGCCTGGGAACACTCGGTGAGGTGGGCGCTGACAAAGCGCCGCAGGGCAGAGGACTTGGTTGTTTCCCTAGCCTCTTCGTTGCCGGTCACCCGCTCTGGATATGACACGGTAAGGCCTCGGGTACTGCCACGAGCTACTGCCTCCCCGGCTCCCAGACCCAGGGAATACCCGTGGGACTACGACATTCCTGCGGCGTGTTCTTTGGTTGGTTGTATGTTGCTACTGGCATCCCGAAAGCAACTTGCTTTCTCGGGAGGTGCCGGCTTGGCTATATATAAGAAAGAAAAAAAAGAACGACACATGCGGATTCACGCCACTTAACAGCTACTAGGTGTGATGCTCAAAGATCCAAATGCAAACGTCACGTTTGGATCCACAAAACGGAACCATTGCGTATTGCCACCCGCCGGTCAGAAAAAATAGGGACCGGTTGTTGACACGCGGGTGAACCCGTAAGTTCTTTCCACACCCATGATTCCGTTCCACGTGGCCCGGTTCGTTAGGGGCCATGTGTAGTATGTCAGTTTCATTCTGCACCTTTCTATTTGCAGTGTGCAAGTTGGAACTTACACGTGTTTGGCGGGCCCTGTCGTGTCTCTCCCAGTTCAAGACGGAGACGCAACCAGACGGTGGTCGGCGCGGGACCGGATGGCGTTCAACTGCCCCCACGGCCTTCACAGATGGCCTGGAGGCCCAGACATGGGCAGGCTCAATACCCGCTGATTCCTGGAGGGTCTCCAGTCGGCGGGATGCTCGCACTGCACAGCGATGCGTGGCGGACGCTGCTGCCGGGAGACACGTGGATTTTCAACGCTATCTCAGAGGGCCTTCAGATCTCCTTTCGCCAACCCCCTCCGCTGCAGTGCTCTCCTCTCTGGACTCGCGTGCCAGTCGACCACCTCAAGGCAGAAGCTCTGCAGGGCGAGGTCCTCACCTTCCTCCCGAAGGCCGCCACAGAGATAGTCGCACACATGACTCCCGCCTTCTACAGCCGCCTCTTTAGGGTTCCAAAACCAGGCGGCAAGTCATAGACCTTTCCACTCTGTGACCAAGTTCATTGCGACCCCTCCATTCCACATGAACACAGCGTGCTCCTTGAGAGGTTCAGTGCAACCCATGGACTTTGCTGTCGAATGCGTACCTGCAGGTTTCCATGCACCCATCGGCTCAGCGTTACCTGTGCTTCACCTTTTTCAGAGTGGTGTCCCAGTTCCGAGCTCTCCCCTTCGGCCTCAACCTCATTCCCTGGGTCTTTACGAGAATCTTGGATGCCATCGTGGCCAAGGCCAGGCAGGCTTCTTCCAGCCCTACCTCCAACTATTTGGATGACCTGCTCCTCAAGGACCAGGAGGCTGCCTGGATAGAGCAAGACAGGGACGCGCTGCTGGCGCTTCTACGACAGCTCGGTTTCCTGGTCAACATGGGGAAGTCGGACGTCGCTCCTTCCTGCAGGCTCGCCCACCTAGGCATAGAATTTTTGACCGACCTCAACAGGGTGAGACTACTTTAGGCGCGCATCCAGAAGTGGGCAGAGCTAGCCCACCAAGTGTCCCTGGCGGAAGTGGTCCCAGCCAGGGTCTGGCCACAGCTTCTGGGTCTCATGAGCGTGGCAGCAGACATCTTACCCCTCTGCGTGCTCCTGTAGCAGATTCTCCTATGTTGCAGAGATCACGGTTCCTCGCTTCGGGTGCGACACATCCCAGGCCATTTGAATGTGCTCGCAGACTCCCTCTCTCGGCAGGGTCAGCTCCTCCACACCGAGTGGTCCCTCCGCCCAGACATCTTCAGGATGGTCTGTGCATGCTGGGAGATGCCCATGATGGACCTTTTCGCGATGAGATGGAACAGGCAGCTCCCGCTCTTCATCTCGCCCAGCCCGGACCCCCTCGCTTGAGCCGTGGATGCTCTGTCCATCTACTGCGAGGGCCTCGTGGCCTACGCTTCCCCTCCCGCGGTGCTGGTGCCCCAGGTTCTGCTGAAGCTCAGGGGATGCCACAAGGTCCTGCTCCTCGTGGCCCCGTTCGGTTGGAACAGAAGTTTGGACAACTGACCTCTTGCACCTCGCCACGGACCCTCCCCTAAGGCTACCCATCCTTCGCCTCAGCGGGATCTCTCCCCCCCTTGCCCGGAGAGACTTCTCTTACACCCCAAGAGGTTGTACGGCAGGCCTCGCCGCAAGAGGTTTCTCGCATGCGGCAGTGGGGACTATCGCCGCAGCCCGCGGACCATACACCCGCACGGTGTATGAGGGGAAGTGGAGGGTCCTGCAGTACTAGTGCGAGTCTGAGTGCCTGTCCCCCACTGCACTGACGATGCCTCACCTGGCCGAGTTCTTCCTGTGGCTTTTCAGGGAACAGAACTTGGCCCCGATTACCATCAAAGGCTACCTCGCCATGGTCGCAGACACTTACCGGCACTTGGGCCGACCTGCCCGGGAGCGTGCCAGGACCTATCCGACCTGATGGCCCACTTCAAGGCCCAGCGACCAGTCCCTCGCTCGCTGATTCCACGCTGGGACCCCCTGTGCGTGCTACCTTGGATGAACTCAAGCCGGTTTTGAGCTGCTTCCCGTGGTGTGACTCGCGGGCTTGACCAGGCAGACCTGCTTCCTTCTTGCTCTCGCCACAGCGGCCAGAGTTCGCGAGTTGCACGCGCTGTCTGTCAACCCCTTTTGCCTACAGTTCAGGGCTGATGGCTCGGTACAGCACTTGACCAACCCGTTCTTCTTGGCCAAGAATAGGCTCCTCTCGACTGGGGCACAGGTGATAAGCCTCCGCCCACTCAGGGATTTTGACTGGTCCCAGGAGTCCCGGCTGCAGGACCCTGTCCGAGCTTTGACGGTCTACCTGGGCCGATCAAACCCCTTCAGGAGAGGCCACTCCCACCTTTTCCTGCCCTTAACCTGTGGCAGAGCCGACATTCCGCACAGACGATCTAATCATGGCTGCGCTGGGTCATCCGTTTTGCGTACAAGGACCTTGGAGGAGGCCAAGAGGCTGCGAATCCGGGCACATGAGGTCCGAGCAGTCGCCGCGAGCATCACCTTTGACCGCAACTGCGCAGTAAGAGGCATTGTAGCGGCTGTGGGCTGGCGAGCAGAATCCACCTTCGCCCGCTTTTCCCACCAAGACCTCCACCCAACGACACAAACTGGCCCTGGTGGGAGACCTCTCGTCAGCGCAAAACTTGCTCCCGTCGTCTCGGGCGCCTAGGTCACGCTTAGCTAAAATCGTTGGGAGGTTGCTCCTTGTGGGCTTGGCTAAGCATATTGTAGTAGCGGGGCTTGTGGGGCGGCACCCTCCTCCTTTTCACTATTCTTTCTAATGGTAATGTAATCGGTAAGGGTTTTGAGGAAACAAATGTATTTTTCTCTAAAATGTATTTTTTCAAAAAATACTACCGATAGCATTACTCAAAGGGCCCTCCCACCTGCCCCGCTTTGCGCCAGTAAGCTAAGAGTAAGACTGGAGTGGCACCATTGCTCTTGTGGCCTTGTAGAGAGAAGGGAGACTACTCGGGGTTCATGGTAACAACTCGCTAGAGTTGCTTCTTTGGTTGTGTAGGTATACACAGCGGATTCTTAGGCTGAAATCAGTAAGCTAAATGTACCTTCCTAATAGTAATGCCATCGGTAAGTATTTTTGGAAAAAAATACATTTTGGAGAAAAATACATTTTTCTTACACTGGCACCAGATTTTGATTTGGTAGGTGTGTGATACCTGCTGTATCACAAACTGGGGAAGTTCACACAGTGTTTTTCCTTTTCTCCTCACAGACCGAGGCCAGGACAGATTTGGACGTGATCACCTAGAAAGACTGGACAGGCTGGACAAAGAATATGAAAGACGTGCTCTAGAGGTCACCAGAGGGGAGTTGGATCGCCGATCTAATCGATCTTGGGATCGAGAGGATAGACGTTCCGACTTCCGAGGGGAGAGGGACAGGCTTGAAGCCGGCCGGGATCGATGGGAGTCTTCACGTGATGACTACGGTAGAGGAAGGTTTGACGCTGATGCCAGAGACAGACGTGATGGCCGCTACGACCAGTCTGACCCGCTGGAGCATGGTGGAGACGTGGATTACGATAGATCAGCTTACTATGGTGGACGTGGTAGAGACTGGGACCGCAGTGAACGTTTAGACAGACCGCCTGCAGACCGAGCCGAGTGGCCAGAAAGGCCAGGTCGATTTGGCCGTGAACGGATCTCACGGTTTGACAGACCCGATGATAGAGGGGACAGAGATGAGCTTGACAAGGACGATAGGCATGACAGAGACAGATCTGATCTTGAAAGGTTAGACAGGGAAAGACTGGACCGTGAAAGGTCAGACAAAGAGCGAGTAGAGAGAGAACGGCTTGACCGTGAGCGAATAGAGAAAGAGCGTGTGGAAAAGGAGAAGACTGAGCGTGAAAGAACAGAGAGAGAAAAAGCGGACAGAGAGAGGGCTGATCGAGAGAGAGCAGACAGAGAAAGGGCCGATAGGGATAGAGTACAGAGAGAGAGGCCGGGGCGTGAGAGATCACCGTTGGGGCGGAGAGACGACTGGCATGGCCGCGGCCGCCCAGACAGGCCCGAGTTCCCGGAGAGAGGGGGGTGGCCTGACAGGTTTGATCGGCCAGGAGACGTTGGCATGGACTGGAGAGGTTCTGGGCCTCCGGACATGCGTGGCCGCGACTTTGCTCGTGTGAGGGACACTGATCGACCTAGCTCACTTGACAGGTGAGTACGCTAAAAGGTGCATGTGTTGGTTGGTGTGTGTTTTCCTTTACTTTCTTCATGTTAGTTTTTGCATTCATTCTCAAGCAAGTCTGTTTGTTAAGTTGTTTTTTTAAGTTGCCAGTATTTGCCACTATAAGTATGAAAAGTACTGTCTCTACACCTGCCATTTTGTGTACTCTGTTGGAAATAATACAGGGTGAAGCATACTCTGAATGCTGATATCGTTGTAGAATTTTTTACAATAAAAAGTTGATGTTGATTTGTAAAGCTACAGGGGGCAGGGGGTGGAGTACACTGGATTTGTCTCCGTGTTTGTCCAGTTTTGTCTCTCACTCTATTTTGTTATTGTTGTTGCTTAATTGTCTCCATTACTACAGGAGTATTCAGTTTTGTTTAAGGTGAATGGATTTGTGTCATCAGGTCCCCTCGTGACTTTCCCCCACCTGCAGCCAAGCCCTCCAACAATGAGGTGGTGAAGATAGAAGACTTGCTGTGTAACCCCGGCCGCAAGTCGCGCCCACCCCAGCTGGTCTTCATTGTACGGGGACTGCCTGGCAGCGGCAAAACCTACGTCAGCAAGCTACTTCGCGTATGTACAAAGCTGCAAATGGGTCCAGCAAAAACCGTTGATCTGCATTTGTCATAAGCCAACACAAGGACAAAAGACATAGATTCTCGTGAGCCCCCGCAGTTGCGGGGGCTCATGAGAATCTATGCCTTTTGCAGATGGATTATGTTTGACAAAGTACAGTCCAAGATTGCAGAACAGATGTCTGTGTCCTGTTGCAATTTAGGGGGTTAATGAGGATTTATGCCTTTTTCTGGTGCACTATGTTGGATGAAGGAGTGTAGAGTTGATCAGGCAAAGTAGACGTCCAGGTACTGTTTCTATTTCTTGACACTTTCTAACAGCTGTGTGTGCAGATATACGGTATAGGACTTGTGTTTTCCGTGTCATCATCATCATCATCATCAGAATAGTATGGTAATCCCAAAGTTTGAGAAATGTACCACATTGGGATTGGCGTTTGTGTTTAAAATAAAGAGGAAAAGACATTTGTCTCTAAATCAGTCAGACTATGCCAGCTCGGTACATTTGTCCTCCTAAAACTGTATGTAGACAACCGGGCTACCAAGATTCAAAAGTTAGTACTCGGAGACAAAAGCAGTCGCCTTTCAAATGAAAATGTTGAAATCTAAAACCTTTTAGGTTACGACCAGGCAACTCTTTTCATCACCCATGTTGTATGTGGTATTAGGAAACTGAAATATGTATTTCTGTTGCTTACACTTACAGGAGAAGGAGATTGCCAATGGTGGCGGTGCACCACGACTGTTGTGTATGGACGATTACTTTATGGTGGAACAAGAGAAGAAAGAGACAGACCCGGAGACTGGCAAAAAGGTCACCAAGAAGGTCAGACTGCTTTTTTTGGGGCACTCCTTGTATACATACAGTCTCAGGTACAATTTCATTGTGTACGTACAGTCTCAGGTACAGTTTCATTGTATACGTACAGTCTCAGGTACAGTTTCATTGTATACGTACAGTCTCAGGTACAGTTTCCGAGTACAAATAAGACATAGATGGAGGGGAGGGGGGGGGGGGGGGGGGGGGGGGTTAATGCATACATTCAGTTTCTGTCATCCCTTATTTTAAAATCGGGTTCTAGAATGTGAATATTAATAATAATAATAATACCGTTATTATATAGGCGCTTTTTCTCAATTTTGGGGAAATCGACTCAAAGCGCCGCGCCTGAAACCCAACACACACACTCACGAAACAGGCACGGATTTACGCCATTTAAGACAAACACAGTACAAGACAAACGAAGGGCCAGTCAGCTACTGAAGTTACAGAGATTTTTGATCGCTTGTATTTGAAATTTGTAAAGTGGCCTGAGACCGGTACCAAAGTGGGGGGGGGGGGGGGGGTGGAAGAACCGGAGTACCTGGAGAAAGAACCCCCCGACGAGTAATAGACAATTGACAAGTAATAGAAGAAGTACCCAACAGAGAAAGAAACGCGCTTGGAAAAGATGGGTACAACACAATTTATTAATATTTCGGGTAAATACCCTTTGTCAAAATAGAGAGATCAGCCACTACTTATCTTCATTCGCAGATTAAATTAAATGATTAAATTAAATTAAATTGTGTTGTACCTGTCTTTTCTAAGCGTGTTTCTTTCTCCGTTGGGTACTTCTTTGCATTTTACCAGGATGTGTGGACAGCTGACTTTTCTAGACATAAACTTATTTCTCCTGTCATTCATTTGCGTGTGTCAGGATTTTGAGTAGGAATGTGAAGAAAACATGGACACAATTACAGTTGGCCTTTCCTGACATAACCCTCTTGTGTATACGGCCACTGGTACTGTAAACAGCGTGTGTGAGACTAAAGTTCCATTGGCTGCATGCACAAGTGGGTGAACCCATTTAAACCCAAGTGTCACTTAACAGTTATGTACCAGTTGCGGGAGATGGATCGACCATGATAATTCAAGGGTAGGGCCAGATTAGCTTGGCGCCTAACGGCACTACCCTTGAATCAGTATGGTCGAACTGTCTCCTGGTGTAGTGCATTGGGACTACATGGGTTAAGTTTGTCTGTGTGGCAGGTGTTGGAGTACGAGTATGAGCAGGACATGGAGGAGTCTTACAGGCAGAGCCTGCTCAAGTCCTTCAAGAAGACCATCGATGATGGCCTCTTCCCGTTCATCATCTTGGATGCCATCAACGACAAGGTCAAGAGCTTCGAGGACTTCTGGAGCTACGCCAAATCCAAGGGATTTCAGGTGGGTGGCAGTCAGTTTCTGGTGTTGGATAAGGAATGGTCATTTGTCTTAAGATGGTGAGCTCTTCTTCATCTGCATATTAAGCAAGCCGTGAGAAATGTGCTTGTGTCATCGTACATACAGCTTGTGGTGACAGGAACTGCAATGGGTTGCATTACACAGGTTATTTGCGGCGCACGGTTTAGCACACCTTCTTGTGTTGTTTTAAGTTGTGACCTTGAGCAAGTCAAAAATTGCTTTAAATTCAACTTGATGCTTTGAGCATTAATGTCAAAATTGCCGAATTTTGGTGTAATGGATCTAAAAGCTCCACTCCAGTCAGGGAGATAAATCGACCATGAAAGTTCAAGGGTGTAGATAGGTTGGGGTCTCTCAGCGCCAAGGCTTCTCTGGCACCTCCCGTGAACAATCACTTTCCGTTGTAGTGTGTCATGGCTGAACTGGTTAGTCATGAGCTTTAGCAAATGAAGTTCTTTAACTCATTCAGCCCGACGCACGTATTTCCCAAATTTTGGAGGTGTCATCTAACGACTATGCACCGGTTGCCGGAGATGGATTGACCATGATAATTCAAGGGTAGTGCCAGATTAGCTTGGCGCCTGTCGGCGCCAAGCTAATCTGGCACTACCCTTGAATTATCATGGTCGACCCATCTCCTGCTGTAGTGCATCCGGGCTGAATGGGTTAACCCCATTATTTGTACAGGTGATGCCATTCAGCAGAAAAGATGCGTAGTCGCGCTTCTTTTCTGCCAAGAGTTATTGTCAGTAGCAGTCGGAGGCATGCTAGTGACCGTACATCCTTAACCCTGGGTGTCGGTAGCGGTTTTAGTCGCGATGATTCCTGCAGGAATCATCGCAACTTAAACTGCTACTGACGCCCAAAGGGCTAAGAGGTGACCCTGAACAGTGAGACACATGATCATCTGCAGTGTTCATGCTTCTCGCATTGTGCAGTTTTTGTAATATACTGTGCTGTACAGATATCCTCTTGATTGTGCAGTGCATAGAGCTGCAAGGTCCCTAATCTCGGGCCAGTGCTCACTTGCCTGCCTCAGTCTGAATGTGACGGTTTTTCTCTCCATGTGCAGGTGTATATTGTGGAATTGGAGGCGGACATCCCTACCTGCATCAGCCGCAATATTCACAAGTGGACCGAGTACGACATTGAAAAGGTGCGCTGTATTTTCGTGGTCTTACATTTGACTCGTCCCTCACTTCAAGGGAGTATCATACACATCAGTGGTACTCTGGGATGTCTACGAGGCATTTGCAGGAAATGGCTTCACCCATTTGACCCCACAGGCACATTTCCCAAACTTTGGAGGTGTCACCGAGTGACTGTGTACCAGCTGCAGCAGATGGATTGACCATGATAATTCAAGGGTAGTGCCAGATTAGCTTGGCGCCATCAGGCGCCAAGCTAATCTGGCACTACCCTTGAATTATCGTGGTCAGTTCATCTCTTGCTGTAGGGCGTTGGGGCTAAATGGGTTAACCATGGTAGTTCGAGAGTGGCACCATATTAGCTCGATGCCTGAAGGTGCCAAGCAGATCTGGCACTACCCTTGTACTGTCATAGTCGGTCTAACTACTGCTTTAGTGTATGGTATCTACCTCATGCTTTATGCGTCTTGGGTAAGTGGGTTAACCTGTTTAACCGCATGGCCGCATTTCCCAAATTTTGGACATGTTACCTAACAACTATGTACAAGTTGCAGGAGATGGATCGACCATGATAATTCCAGAATAAGTATTTTGGTCAATCCATTTTCCATTGAAGTGTGTCAGTGCTAAATGGGTTAACATTCTCTTCAAGTTGAAGTCTAGTTTGCATGCTAATACATTCTGTGTGCTAGGATGTGTTCAGTTTTGAGATCAACTGTTAGTATTACAGATGTTCTTTGTTTTGATTTTGTTAATTTTCTTGTATATTATTTGTGACAGTAATTCCTTAATGTTAACAAATAAACTCAGAACTAAAATCTGTGTTCCCAAAACGCACAGCTCTGCGTCTATTACGCACATAAATCTGAAAAGGACGCATAGTCTGTTCGAAGGACGCATGCAAATCATAGTGCACAAGCTGCTATCAAAAGTGCTCGCACGCCTGCGAAGCTAGGCTTGCCGCACAAATGCTTTTCAGACGAACTTGTTTCAGCGAACCGGTTCGGAGTTCTGAAATCTTTTCCATTAGCAGTGACCTGATGTATTTATTTCAGCGATTGGCTTGGCCCCTCAGTTTTGACAAAAGGACCCTTCAATTTTCTGGCAGAGGGTCGAGGGACGCTCAATAGTTTAGAAACAAATGGGGAACTGGAAATGCTCTGAAGAATTATCAGAATCATCTGTTATGTCGATTCCTATCATTTTCAGGTCAAGGGTCGCTGGGAGAAGACGCCGCCCCACTACATTCGTCTAGATGTCCGCTGGCTGCTGCAGGAGGACTCTATTACTGAGGTGAGTGGCGCTTACTCTCATTGCTTGTTGCCCAGTCGTTGTCACGTTCTGGCAGTAGAGTGGTCTGGGTTTGTTTCCCCTTAACCTTTTGTGTGTCAGTAGCGGTTTTTGTCACGATGATTTCTACAGGAATCATCGCGTCAAAACCAACACAAAGGGTTAAGTAGCATGTGGATGTCCTCAGCCCCATAAACCCATATCAGACTGAGGCTAAAAGCTTCAAATTTGTGCACTGTCATACGCAAGCTGCATTATGGTACTTACAGATGAGGATATAGACCATGGGCTTTAGTTCAAGGGTAGTGCCAGAATAGCTTGGCACCTCGAGGCACCAAGCTATTTTGGCACTACCCTTGAACTATTTCAGTCAAACTTATTTGACACACTGGTGTATTCCGAACGATACGGGTTAAGTCAAAGGAGTGTGGTGGTTTGAAGTAGTGTATGCTCGTGTGTGCAAGAGTGTGCTCTTGCGCATTGCGTGTGCTTTATAGCACAGTGAGTTCAGTGTTTCCCGGAAAACAGCGCTTTATAAGAACTACGTTGTTTTCTTGGTTGTTTTTTGTTTTTTTTAATTTAACCCTTAGATGGAAGTTCCCAAGTCGACCATGGTGGTGCAAGGTTGATGCCAGGACAGCTTGGCACTTGGAGGCTCCAGGCTGTTCTGACACCACCCTTGAACTGTCATGGTTAATCTATATCTGCTTTTAGTGTCACGGGTGAACGGGTTGAAGTAGACGTGAACATCAGTGCCTATTTCGCCTTTGATTGACAGAATGCATGACACTTGGTACAAAGTTGCGAAATTTGTGATTAATTAAGAATGAATGAGTTTGATCGCAGTCTGTAAGTTTGCATGAAAATAGCACCCAGTGGAAGCAGGCGTTAAAAGCTACAGTTTGCTGCCCAGCAGTGCCATAACCCACTAAACCCCAGGGCCATTTTCCCCGAATTTTGGAAGTGTTACTTAACGACTAGGTACCAGTTGCAGGAGATGGACTGACCATGATAACTCAAGGGTAGTGCCTGATTAGCTTGGCGCCTGATGGCGCCAAGCTAATCTGGCACTACCCTTGAATTATGGTTGATCCATCTCCTGCTGTAGTGTGTTGGGGCTAAATGGGTTTATTGTGTTGGCCATTAACCACTTTGCTGCTAGGACATGGGGCGCAAGGCCAAACACAATAGGCATATATGGTCATGAGCCCCCACAGTTGCTTGGGCTCCTGATGATCAATGCCTCTTGCTGGTCTCACGTATATTCTTGTGGCGCAAAGAGAAGGGGTCAGTTCCCAGCAGTCAGTACGGGATGGTTTCAGGGACATTACCATATTTTGAACGTGGCGGTCAAGGGGTTATGTTGAAGAATATGCATACATATAGCATGGTGTGACCAGTCAGTCATGCGCAGGTTGAGATGGAAGATGCCCCAGAAGAGGAGAAGAAGGAAGAAGGGACCACTGAGGAGAAGAAGGACAAAGAGGAGGAAGAGGAGGAGGACGAGGATTCTGGGGTAAATCTATGCACCCTCTGTGTATGTGTGTGTGTGTGTCTGCGTGTAAGAGTGTGTGCTGGTGGCAGTTCCTTTACAATACATCACACATTTTGATTTTGGTAAGTATGACTTTAATGTTGTTTGATTTAGAAGTTTCTGACTGCCTCAGTAATTAGTTCAGTAGGCTGTTCAGTTACTGCCTAACAGTTGAAATAAGTTTCTTTTTGTAATTAAACAAGATGCTGTTTTGCCTGTGTGCTTTTCTCCAGTCAGTTCTTAGGTTTTTAAGTACCTAAACCACTCCTTGGACCATGCATATTATAACAAACTGCCCCTGTCACCCTCGACTTTCTGTTCCATGTGTAAAAATAGTACCGGGTAGCTACTGCCTTTTTCTGTCTGGTTTAGCCCAAGTCCACAAAATACTGATTTATGATTATGTGAGTCCTGATGTTGAACATTATGGACAGTGAGTACACCAAACTGCATATGCACTACATGCTAATTACCGTACACTATGTTGAACACCACATTATAAATATAAACTTGCATGCAAACACAAATGATCAAAGTTGGAATACTTTGCACCCATTTACTTTGGTGACTTTCATTACCAGGTTGATAGCGATTAGTACTGGTGTCTTGTGTGTCATTACATGCACAAACTGTACCTGTTGGCTTTTATGGTTTGGATACTGTCCTGAAAAGTGTAATTTGATACTTCATTGAAAGCATGATACATAGGAATGAGAACTGCTCCGTTTGGCAAAACATAGAACATACGTGAAGGTAATGATGACTTAAACCAAATATTAGTGTGAATTTGAGAGTTATACCTTGATGCACATACATGCATATAGATATATGCATTATCAATAACCCGCAGCCCCAGCCCCACCCCCACCACTCCCCTAAGAAAAAAGTAAAAATAAAAATTGTCTGTCAGTTTGGTGCACTGCATCAGTGACAGGTTTGAAGGCATGAGTTTGATGCCTTGGACTGCACTATTTGCACCGTATGGTCAATTTGAAACAGACCAAACTTGCAATCGCGGGGTTTTAATAGTGTCATTATTTCTTCATTCATATAGTTTTATTTCTTGTATGTCTTTCAGACTCATTATTCTTTTCTCAGTGCACATCAGATTTAAATACAAAGCATGCTGTTTGCATTACCATGTACCACGTACCAGCTTTCATAAAAGTACCAACATGCCCACGATTATTACCATTGCCAGAGTACCAGAGTGAGATGTGCACTGGTCTGTGATTTAGAACCATACAGCCAACAGCGTAGGTGCAGAATGACAGACCTGCAGAAGTCCTGGCATGTTTATGTCTGTTACCGTAGGCCTGGATGAATGTCGCTGTAGGCCCAGAAATCTCAACAGTCAGATATGGGAAACAGACATCTGCTCGGTGAACTGGTAGTCAAAGCACAGCTGTTTATTTCCAAACAAGATGTGCTAATAAAGTTACTTGACCCTCTGAAGCCCCTGTGCGACATTTTAGCCTGACATATTTTTAAGGTGTATTTACAACATGTCTTAAGACCTTTCTTTTAGTCTGGCTGACCAGACTTTTACCCATCCCACCATGAGATGGCCTTAGTTGCCCGCTTGGCGTTATACCCAAATAACTCACTAACTAACTCTGAACCCCACAGCCACATTTCCAAACTTGTGGAGGTGTTGTCTGACGCTTTTTTTCCCCATTGTAGGAGATCGATTGATCCTGATAATTCAAGGGTAGTGCCAGATGAGCTTGGCGCCTTCAGGCGCCAAGCTCATCTGGCACTACCCTTGAATTATCAGGATCAATTCATCTCCTGCTGCAGGGTCCCCAGGCTAAACGGGTTAAACTGAATGTCTAAAATATCATCACAATATCAATAAGCCATATCATGTGAAAAATTAAATTATTTTGTATTAGATAACACTTTGACTTGATGGAATTCCCTCCATCACTGAGGAGAATTTAAAAAACAGCACGAGAAAACTCCTAACATTAGGCATACTTAGAAGACAACAGAAATGCATTCCGTTAGCCCATGTCATAATGACGTCACTAGATTTTGTGTACCGGCTTATGAACACTTACGACTTCAGTCGTAAATCTTCATCATATCACCAGTTATTACAGAACAATGTTTGCAGGTTGATTATGGCTAAAACCCTTGACGTGACACAATATCATGTAAGATTTAAGCAAGAGGGTCATTTTAGAACTGGACTCTGTCAACAATTATCATTAAAGTACCTCTGAAATATGCTTTTATGCCAGTTTTCTGAATCCCATTTTCATCAGCAAAGCCTACAAAATGGCGGTTATCACGGCTTCATGCCAGCTGCAACAATTCACTTTGACTGTCGCTGTTTATGCATCTAACATCTCACATTTATATGGCATGGTAGATAAATTTACTTTTATTGTGTATGCGAAGGCACACATGACTGATTTGTTGTTGGGTTGTTGTTGTTTTTTTCTATCAGTATATAGAAATTGATAGCGATATCTGACGTAGCGTTACTGCTCCAGGTAGAGTACACGTCTGTGCATGTGAAGAGCTACCTTCCTTGTACCAACAAAAGTCTTTCATTAGACATCTAAGCCACATCAGCGGTTCGCGTTGACGGTTCGTATCATAAGACCAAAACGAAACGAAGTTGATTAGTCATTCTAAGTTTGCCTATTCTGACCAATTGCTGAGTGGGAGTGCAAGTATGATGCAGTGTGGTCAAGTGAAATTCCAGTGTGCAGACCAATTGGAGGATCTGTGGTGGAGTTTCGGCTGTTGCCAGATCAGTTGGCCCAGTGCCGAATATACCATACCTGACCCTTCTGCTTGTACATCACTGGTACTAGACCCTATCATTTTGATACACCCATTGCTTAAAAGAAATTGACTGATAGTTCAAGGATGGTGCCAGAATAGCTTGGCGCCTCAGGCGCCAAGCTATTCTGGCACCATCCTTGATTTAATATAGTAAATCTATCCCGTAAGCTGTAATCTAACCTTCACAGGACAATCGGCAAATTTTACAAAATCAGCCTCCGGATGTTGTGGGTTAGTCCATAGTTGTGCACACCACAGTGTAGATGCTGCACACAGTTCAGTCTCCTGTAGGTTACATTGCCCAGTGCTTCCAGTCAGCGCACCTTTTATGAGACGGTGGTCTTTTAAACTGCACATGTCTTTTACACCTCGCACCATCAGTAATACACGTAATGATGAGTACATTAACTAGTAGACCCTTATCAATGGCCCAGGTTAGTTGGTGAACATTTATTGATGTTTGTTTTAGTCTCGTTTTCTCTTCTTATAGTTTAACCCATATCATACTGAGGCTGAAAGCTTCAAATTTGTACACTGCCATATGCAAGCTACATTATAGCACTTACAGACACGGATATAGACCAATGGCTTTAGTTCAAGGGCGGTGCCAGAATAGCTTGGGGCCTAGAGACGCCAAGCTATTCTGGCACTACCCTTGAACTATTTTAGTCAAACTTATGTCACACACTGGTGTGTTCCGAATGATATGGGTTAAACGTAATGAAAGTGTACAATGTGGTATATTACTGAAGTATCTCTCCGCATGCACCAAGTGTGTACTGTAATCACATGTACTTATGTGATTCCTGGAAACTGGTACATTGAACAGACATCTACTGTGCTTTATTTATATACTTGAGGGACTGTTATCCTTTTAAGCGCAGACATATTTGTTGACTTGCCCAATGGTACACATTTACATGTTAATGTCACGTATCTGATATGCTTATGGTATCAGTGTGTGTTCAGCAGCAGGCTGAATTTCCCCTTACTACTTACAGAAAAATCCCATGTCTACATAATGCCCATATGTGCATCAATGATCAAGCAGTTCTGCAATCATTTTGTCTTTACACTGTGATCTCGACAAGGTCACCTATCTGATATGCGTATGATGTAATTGTGTGTTAAGCAACAGGCTGAATTTTCCCATACTCAGTGGAAATCCCCTGTCTACACTTGCATCACTCATCAAACTGTCCTGCACTCATTCAGCACCTTTAAGTTTAAACTTTGACCTGTGCAAGGTCACCTGTCTGATATGCTTATGATACATGTATAAGTGTGTGTTCAGCAACAGGCTGAATTTCCCCTCACTACTCAGTGAACATGTGCTGTCCGCAGCAACAGGCTAAATTTCCCCTCACTACTCAGTGAAAATGCCCTATCCACAGAATGCCCATACTTGCATCACTCGTCAAGAAGTCCTGCACTCATTCAGCTCCTTTAAACTGTCACCTCCACAAGGTCACCTATCTGATCTGATATGCTTATAAGTGTGTGTTCAGCAACAGACAGAATTCCCCATTACTACTCACTGAAAATCCCCTGTCTGCATAATGCCCATACTGGCATCTCTTGTCAGGCAGTCCTGCAGCAAATAAAACCCTTTAAACTGTGATCCATGCAAGGTCACCTATCTGGTAAGGTTGAGATATAAGTGTGTGTTCAGCAACAGGCAGAATTCCCCATTGCTACTCACTGAAAATTCCCCTGTCTGCATAATGCCCATACTGGCATCGCTTGTCAGGCAGTCCTGCAGCAAATAAAACCCTTTAAACTGTGATCCATGCAAGGTCACCTATCTGGTAAGGTTGAGATATAAGTGTGTGTTCAGCAACAGGCAGAATTCCCCATTGCTACTCACTGAAAATTCCCCGTCTGCATAATGCCCATACTGGCATCGCTTGTCCTGCACCAATTAAAACCCTTTCAACTGTGATCCATGCAAGGTCACCTATCTAATAAGGTTGACATATAAGTGTGTGTTCAGCAACAGGCTGAATTTCCTCTGAAAGTCTCCTCTACATAATGCCCATACTTGCATCATGCATCCAACAGTCCCTTCAGTGCCTTTAAACTTTTGGCCCGTGCAAAGTCACCTATGATATTGTTATGATATAAGTGTGTGTGTTTAGCAACAGGCTGAATTTCCTCTGAAATTCTCGTAAGTAATGCGCATACTTGCATTACTCGTCAAACAGTCCCTTTCAGCGCCTTTAAACTGTGGCCCGTGCAAGGTCACCTATCTGATATGGTTATGATATAAGTGTGTGTTCAGCACAGGCTGAATTTTTTTCTGAAAGTCTCCTCTACATAATGCCCATAAATGTACTTGCATCACTCGTCAAACAGTCCCTTCAGTGCCTTTAAACTGTGACCCGTGCATGGTCACCTATCTGATATGGTTGAATTTCCTCTGAAAGTCTCCTCTACATAATGTCCATAAATGTACTTGCATCACTCGTCAAACAGTCCCTTCAGTGCCTTTAAACTGTGACTCGTGCAAGGTCACCTATCTGATATGGTTATGATATAAGTGTGTGTTCAGCCACAGGCTGAATTTCCTCTGAAATTCTCCTCTACATAATGCCCATAAATGTACTTGCATCACTCATCAAACAGTCCCTTCAGTGTCTTTAAACTGTGACCCGTGCAAGGTCACCTATCTGATAAGGTTATGATATAAGTGTGTGTTCAGCCACAGGATGAATTTCCTCTGAAAGTCTCCTCTACATAATGCCCATAAATGTACTTGCATCACTCGTCAAACAGTCCCTTAGTGCCTTTAAACTGTGATCCGTGCGAGGTCACCTATCTGATATGGTTATAATATATGTGTGTTAAGCCACAGGCTGAATTTCCTCTGAAAGTCTCCTCTACATAATGCCCATACTTGCATCACTCGTCAAACAGTCCCTTCAGTGCCTTTGAACTGTGACCCATGCAAGGTCACCTATCTGATATGGTTGAATTTCCTCTGAAAGTCTCCTCTACATAATGCCCATAAATGTACTTGCATCACTCGTCAAACAGTCCCTTCAGTGCCTTTAAACTGTGACCCGTGCAAGGTCACCTATCTGATATGGTTGAATTTCCTCTGAAAGTCTCCTCTACATAATGCCCATAAATGTACTTGCATCACTCGTCAAACAGTCCCTTCAGTGCCTTTAAACTGTGACCCGTGCAAGGTCACCTATCTGATATGGTTGAATTTCCTCTGAAAGTCTCCTCTACATAATGCCCATAAATGTACTTGCATCACTCGTCAAACAGTCCCTTCATTGCCTTTAAACTGTGGCCCGTGCAAGGTCACCTATCTGATATGGTTATGATATAAGTGTGTGTTCAGCCACAGGCTGAATTTCCTCTAAAATTCTCCTCTACATAATGCCCATAAATGTACTTGCATCACTCGTCAAACAGTCCCTTCAGTGCCTTTAAACTGTGACCCGTGCAAGGTCACCTATCTGATATGGTTATGATATATGTGTGTGTTAAGCCACAGGCTGAATTTCCTCTGAAAGTCTCCTCTACATAATGCCCATACTTGCATCACTCATCAAACAGTCCCTTCAGTGCCTTTAAACTGTGACACGTGCAAGGTCACCTATCTGATATGGTTATGATATAAGTGTGTGTTCAGCCACAGGCTGAATTTCCTCTGAAATTCTCCTCTACATAATGCCCATAAATGTACTTGCATCACTCGTCAAACAGTCCCTTCAGTGCCTTTAAACTGTGACCCGTGCAAGGTCACCTATGTGATAAGGTTATGATATAACTGTGTGTTCAGCCACAGGCTGAATTTCCTTTGAAAGTCTCCTCTACATAATGCCCATAAATGTACTTGCATTACTCATCAAACAGTCCCTTCAGTGCCTTTAAACTGTGACCCGTGCAAGGTCACCTATCTGATATGGTTATGATATATGTGTGTTAAGCCACAGGCTGAATTTCCTCTGAAAGTCTATTCTACATAATGCCCATAAATGTACTTGCATCACTCGTCAAACAGTCCCTTCAGTGCCTTTAAACTGTGACCCGTGCAAGGTCACCTATCTGATATGGTTATGATATGTGTGTGTGTTAAGCCACAGGCCGAATTTCCTCTGAAGGTCTCCTCTACATAATGCCCATACTTGCATCACTTGTCAAACAGTCCCTTCAGTGCCTTTAAACTGTGACTCGTGCAAGGTCACCTATCTGATATGGTTATGATATAAGTGTGTGTTCAGCCACAGGCTGAATTTCCTCTGAAATTCTCCTCTACATAATGCCCATAAATGTACTTGCATCACTCGTCAAACAGTCCCTTCAGTGCCTTTAAACTGTGACCTGTGCAAGGTCACCTATCTGATATGGTTATGATATATGTGTGTGTTAAGCCACAGGCTGAATTTCTGCTGAAAGTCTCCTCTACATAATGCCCATAAATGTACTTGCATCACTCGTCAAACAGTCCCTTCAGTGCCTTTAAACTGTGACTCATGCAAGGTCACCTATCTGATATGGTTATGATATAAGTGTGTGTTCAGCCACAGGCTGAATTTCCTCTGAAAGTCTCCTCTACATAATGCCCATAAATGTACTTGCATTACTCATCAAACAGTCCCTTCAGTGCCTTTAAACTGTGACCCGTGCAAGGTCACCTATCTGATATGGTTATGATATAATTTATGTGTGTGTTAAGCCACAGGCTGAATTTCCTCTGAAAGTCTCCTCTACATAATGCCCATACTTGCATCACTTGTCAAACAGTCCCTTCTAAGCCTTTAAACTGTGACTCTTGCAAGGTCACCTATCTGATATGGTTATGATATAAGTGTGTGTTCAGCCACAGGCCACTCAATGAAAGTCCCATACTTGCATCACTTGTCAAACTGTCCTGCGCTCATTCACTGCCTTTAAGCTGTGCAAGCAACATGTGTAGCAACAGAACCTGCATAAGACTTGTCTTTATGGCCCAAAATTCTGACGTCCAAATTGACAGACTGTGGTCCGTGCACATGTACTGCTTTTACTCATTCAATAGCTCAATAGCTGCTGAAGTGTCATCTAGCATTGTAGCTGTCAGCGCACTACACTCGCAGCTATTGATGAGGGGCACCTTGAATGAGTTAATTGCACGTTGCCCTAATAAGAAAAAATGTCCGACATGTCCCAGTGCTTACTTAACAAATTCTTGTTTGCAAGTCTTAGGGTGCAGTGCTTACTTAGCAAATTCCTGTTTGCAAGTCTTACGATGCAAGCACGTAAAATTCTCGTACTTGCAAAGCCCTCCAATACAAGGAGAAAAAAATGTTTGGACTTAATGTGTTTTTTTTTTTAAGTTTCTATGTTTTCATCCTTACGGTGAATGTTAGTCTGGGGGTGAGAATTAGCCAGTGTGGCTGTGGCTCATGTTTGGCGGAAAAAGCCTCACATTTATAATACAGCACATTTGTGCTATATGCATGCTGCTTTTACTTGATCCAGACCACCAGGCAAAGCCAAGGCTCGTAAAATGCAAAGAAACCTGCTTTGATTCGTCCCTTTGAGACATGTTTATTTTTTTGATAGGTATTTGTTTGCTGTTACATGTTTACGCACACACACACAAATTCACATGCAGACAGATTGATACACCCACTGACTTGAGAGGCGCTTAACCAAATACATGGGCGAAGGTCTTCAGGCCTGGAAGCTGATTCAGCCTTTTCAATATGCCCAAAAGCTGAATTTCAGCCTTTTTGATTTTTGACAGAACAGCCTTTCAACAATCCTGTTTGATCTGCAAGAGGCATAAATTCTCATGAGCCCCTGCATCTGCAGGGGCTCATGAGAATTTATGCCTCATGCAGATGAAACGGGCGCCCCCGCATCAATAGAATCCGCAGGTGCTCATGAGAGTTTATGTCTCTTTCTGGTCATGGATTACGGGATGTTACCCTTTAGTTCCTGGACTTTTTTCAGTCATGTCAATTTTGTGTGCGGTCACCCATGCACATATCTTACCCTGCGTCACTGGGATCATTTCATCAGGTTACTGTTCATTGAGCCAGAGCACTGTGCTGTTGCCTGTGACTGTCTTAGGTACATCACTTACCCTGAATCATTATTAGTCTGTCAACTGTATGTGATTATCTTTCATGCATGTACTGTAACTAAACTTGGTGGCATGGAGGTATTTTTCAGCCACTGACCGTACCAGCTGCTCTGTCCTACAGGTGTACAAGAAGTCCAAATGGGAACTCGACACATCTGAGGTCAAACTAGGTGAGTTTTCCTCACACCTGTTCTTTTTGTAAAAATTGATATACCACCTTATGATTTTGTATGTTTGTGTTTTGTATGTGTGTGTTGAGACACAGTGTGCACAATGGTTGTATTAAAATCTTCAGTGCCAGACTGAGCCTTAGAAACTATTGCAAATCTAGTGCCAATCTCTCCCCCCCCCCCCCCCCCCCCCCTCTTCCCCATCATTTCATAAATGCAAGGAACAGGACATGAAAGGAGCAGAACATCCTTTCCTTGCAATTCGGTGATGGTTACACTTTGCTGGCTGTAAAGGGGTTAGTATGTTAAATGCTGTTTGTTGACTATTTATTTTTATGTGCAATGAAATCATGGCTTAGAACAGTTTGTACAGTCTGTCGCTGATCAAGACTACAATTAGTGTAAATGATGTGGTTGGCTGAATTGCAGACAAACTGGATGGTCTGTCACACGGCATGCACAAGCACGAACCGAGCGCCGTGACCATGGAGGACTACCTACAGCTTGCCAGCGATTACTCCAAACGTAAAGCTGTGCCCGGCAAGAAGATGGTAAGAATCCTCGGAAGTTGATTATAGTGTTGGCTGCTGTCTGTAGACTGTGTCCCAGTTGTGAGAGATGTGAGGTCAAGGTAATGCCAGATTAGCCTGGCTTCACACTAATCTGGCACTACGTGCAGGACCGTACTTGCTGGTCCATCTCATGCTGTCTTGGAAGTTGAATGTAAACGTGTTAAGGGTGTGAAAGGTGAATATTTAACCCCTTAACTGCTATTGATGATCCTGGTATCTTCAGTCACAGTCAAGGAGGTTAAATTGTTGATCAAACTGATATGTATTAGGCTTTGCAGAGTGGTATTGAGTAGGGCTGAATTGGTCTACTGCACATTGGAGAGGTTACATTTATTCCGGACAACTGCAACAACGAACGCGAGTGAAGTCACGGCAGATAACCAACTTGTACTGTAAGCATAAACAACACTCCAAACATCTCCAAGAGGATAGATCCTCATGAGCCCCCAGATGGAGATGTTTAGCGTGTTGCCTTTGCTTACAGTACAAGCTGGTTATCCACCTTGACTTCACTCTCGTTGTTGGGAGCAGTTCATTGCAAACGAAGTCTCACTATCAAGACCTGTACATCAGCCTCATTTGATCTTTATCTCTGGGTCTCCATACTTGGGTTGCATCACAGAGTGCCTTTGACTTAACCCTTATCATTCGGAATACACCAGTGTGTGAAATAAGTGTGACTAAAATAGTTCAAGGGTAGTGCCAGAAAGCTTGGCGCCTCTAGGTGCCAAGCTATTCTGGCACTACCCTTGAACTAAAGCCATTGGTCTATATCCTTATCTGTAAGTACTATAATGTAGCTTGCATATGGCAGTGTACAAATTTGAAGCTTTTGCCTCAGTATGATATGGGTTAAGGTTAAAACACGCACACTCTCATACACGTTTAGCTAGGTGGATGTGAAGTTTTGTACAGTGTAATGACATTTGCCCTGGTTGCCTGTAGGTGCGATGGGCAGATCTGGAGGAGAAGAAAGAGCAGGATCGACGGCGGGAGCTGGGCTTTGTGGTCGGCCAGACCCAACAAGACTGGGACCGTATCACAGATGACAACTTTGCAGAGAAGGCCCTCAACCAAACCAAATACTTCTGAAGAACATTTTTGCTGTATTAATCCTTTTTAGCCGTGAATTATTATGGTCAATCAATCTCCTGCTGTAGGGTGTTGGCGCTAAAAGGGTTAACTCCCCAGCGCAAGCAGCCAATGGTACTGTGCTGCAAGAACAAAGGGGCTAATACTTTGAGCCTTGTGATTTGGGAGTTGTCCTTAGAAGATGGCATACCAGATTAGGAGATTAAACGAGCATGGTAGTGTAAGATTGGTGCCAGAATAGCTTGGCACCTCTAGGTGTCAAGGTATTCTGGCATGGCGCTTGAACTATTATGGTCAGACCATCTCCTGTGGCAATGAATGAGGGCTGTATGAGTGAGACTATTACTTTTGGACCCGTTGATAATAAAGTATTTTATCTGTTTATTTTCCATACCCCACCTACTTTCCTAAATTTAGTGTTGTGCGTACAATTGTTCCAGGTGTTTTAGAATTGATTTTAGTGTTTGCTTCCTTGTCTTGTTGCATTTATTATGACAGTATTTGCTTCATGGTTATTTGTCATTATTACGCTCAAACACTGGCTGCAATCAGTTACATGAATTGACTTTTATGGTATTTTATCCACACTGACATTTGTGAAAATATTCAACTATAATCTAAAAGGACCGGTAAACCCATAAGACGTGTTACATGATATGAATCTAACATTGCTGACTTGCATTCAAATAGTTCCAAATCACAGATGCATCATTCTGAATCGGAAACTCCATATTTCTGCATCCTACATAGATCAGAGATTGAAAACTACTTATTGTGGTCAAAGACCTTATATTGATATATTACAGTCTTTGTTGTGGTTGCGTTTGGTATTGTCAGCTTTTCACTCTGTGTACAAGAAAATATTGACTACTGTAGTTTGAATGTGCTTTAGCTTCGTCACTTTGATCTTGTGCAGAACTTGCGAATGCTCCTTGCTATGGTGGATGAATGGTGAAATCAGTCTCTTAGCATTAACCTTTGGCTGTTGGTAGTTGTTTTTGTTACAATGATTCCTGCAAGAAACGTCGTGATGAAAACCGCTACCGGCAGCCGAAGAGTAAAACTTCTTCCTGTGTATGCTCATACATAGGACTGCATTAGCCTGTTGTGTATGCAGCAACTTTCACTGTAAACAGAACCAGTGACAAGTACAATGGGGTTAATATCTCCCCCTCCTCCATCTCCCCTTACCCCCCCCCCCCCCCCCCCTACGATTCTAATCAATCACAATCTGCATCATTAATGTATAGTGTAGTTTGGCGCTATTTGTCATGAATGTAACTCTTGGTGGTGAAATTGTAAGTAGGTGTATTACAGCTCAGGCTCAGTTCAAAGTGGTACTTCTGAGCCATAAAATCAAACCACATTGTTTGCATGCTCATTAGTATGAAATGAAACTTTATTTCTCAAGGATAAATGATTTGGTACACAGACCTTTTTTCAATCATGTCCTTGCACACGCACTGGTACATGTGAGCCATAACATCAGGCCACGTTACATGTGTTTACATTATTGTGGTGTCTGTTAGTCATAAAATCAGCTGTATTACTTGCGTTCAAGTTACTGTGGTGCTGATTTACATGGGCGCATGAAGAAAAACATCCATTTTGATCCAGACACCTGGCCACACAAATAGATTTCTGTGGTGTAGTTAAACGTGTTGCAATGAAGCTGACCTGCAGTTTTTAAGTGAATCTGATTTTATTCAACACACATACGGTACATGCACACACATACACAAACATGGGCATGATTAGTATGCCGCAGTTTGTTTCATTTAGTGGTATACATATTAGTGTGTTGATTGTCGGCATCTTTTGTATCAACTCCCCTGGTAACAAGACTGTCAGATGCACAGGTAGAAAGTCAGCTTGTAGCTTGTGTTTACTGGGTTGTAACAACTTGTCAACGGGTAAGTGCCAGTTTGTGATTTTACACCATATATGTCTAGGCCATTAGGTCCAAAATCACTGATAAGCATCACATATTGTTGTCTTCAGGATAGGCCGACTGTTCGTCACCTTCACTGGGGTGCATGTGTAAATGTTTGCCGGTTTGTGATTTTATACCATACGGTTCTAGGCCTGAAGGTCCAGAATCACTAGCCAGCACATGCCAGAGACATGACACGTGAGTACTCACAGCCTGGTTGAGCCGGATAGGATCTGTGCACAGTAACCTTTGGCTGACATCAGCCACAGAGGGCCTGCATGCAGGCCCTCTGTTGCTGACCACAGCCCAAGGACCTTTGCGACTGTGTGCAGGCCCACTGCGGGCAACGTTTGCTACTGGGTGCTTGTTGCAGATGAGGGGTGTTGAGAGAAGGAGTGTATTGTCATTGTAATTGTCAGTGTTACTGTAAAGATCAATAAAGGTGTTCACTCATCCTTCGGTCCCCGTGTTGTACGTCTGCTGGATGTGCCAGCTCATTTTTGGCTCACATGTGATATCAAAAGTGAGTTTGTGTACTGTCAGTGGGCCAGTGGTCATCTGTCTCTGTGCCGTCATTTGTGGTCAGCTTAACTTGTTCAAGACGTACCGCCTCCGAAGGTGGCACGTCTCAAATGAGTTAAATATTGGAATTTTCTTGGAGATACTTGAAGTCACAGTCTTCAAATTTGGCCCAAAGATGTGGCAAGATCATTCTAAACTTCCTAGTATCATTTACCTCTCTCAAAGGTCAAGGTCACAGGGATTCAAAAAAGAGATTTAAACAAAAGTAGGTGAAGGCCACAAAGGTTAGACTAATTATGTGGATTGGTCTTGCACATGAACCATTATGAGCTGTGCCATTCTTGCTCATTTACACGTTTCACCTCATTATATGTTTTGTGTTAGTGTGTGGTCATTTTCTTATCCCTCCACACTATAGTTTGTACTGATGGTGCAAGTGTAGCACGTGTGGTCCTGCTTATGTGGATTTTGTATTAGACATGTCGCGTGGCGCTAAATGACGGAAAATATTTTAAAATCATGAGAGGAACCAAAAATGTTACCTTCTGGACACTCCTATGCCACCATAAATTGATGTAGAGCACTCTAGTCAATGTACAAGCCACTAACAGCTGCTGCGATGTGAAAGATTTAAAGCTTCCACCATTTTGCCCACAGATTTTGAGATAATAGTTAAAGGGGCATGACCGACCTTTTTTAATGCTTCAGTTCGCAAAAAGCTTTTATTGGGCTTCAGTATACATACCCACTTAGACAGTGACCCACCAAATGCTTTCTTTCGTCCGTTCAAAGCGAAAGACGCCACCGGAATCGTGCGGCTGGACCCGGTCAAAAGATTGCTTCCGATAGACGATCAGGTAGCTGACGTCATAACTATTCTATACGACCTTAGGTCATCTGCATAATTATAACCAATCAGAGACAAGATGTCGGATGAACCAGCGAAGAAAAAAAGAAAGTATCAGTCAACTCGTGCCGGCCGACAATGACAGACTCGTAATTGAAGAGAAGAAAGAGAAAGAGAGACAAGATACCCCTAAGTATAATTGACATCGGACAAGGGAATATAGAGCTTGGCTTGACCGCCAATCCGGAATTTGTCGCTTTCTTGCTATGTGAAACAGTAAGTAATCCGGTTACAATCTTTGTCGATCTTCCTATAGTTTCACGAGCGCTAGAGACTGAGAATTCATGTTCTTCGGTAGAATTTATCTCTTACTGATTTTGCAAGATTTTAAACCTGTTTTTTCATGAAGTTACGAGCTAGTTCATCAGATTTTATGCATCAAGGATCAGACAACTACGGCCTGTGTGTCAAAATTGCGGCACCGGCTGCCGATATCGATGGTCGTGACACGTTTTTGTCTGTGCGGGCTCTCATTCACTCGATTCACAGAGGTAGTGTTTCTGCTGCGATGGTGCATTTGTCGTTTCCAGAGATGCTTTCAGTTACGTAGACTTCGATGTGTGTGATGTGAAACTGCAATGCAGAAATGGGTATAAGTGGGTGAAATACCACTGTTCTGTTTCGTGACGCTGACTCAGTCACCGGCTTGGCGCGGAGACCCGAGTCAAAGAACTTGAAGCCACGCACACAGCACGATTGCCCGTTACTCAGGGTAGCAGGTCAAGCAGAACCCGCATTGATTTTGACAGCATAGCGAATAAGTATAAAATTTATTTTACATTCTCGTGGAAAATTATGTCAAAGGGATGCCGGAGAACATCAGTACATGTCTACACTGACGCCGCGTGTGTACCCACTCGACAACGATGACCGCCTCCGTCGTCTGCAGTATCGATTGATCGGGTTCTGCCTTGTGACGTAGGCTAGTTAATATGCACAAATTCAAAACGAGGCTGATGCAGACGATAATCTGCACTCTCGGGTACAAAAACAACACACCCATCAAACGATGAATTTTGACATTTGGCATTGTATTTACATCATAAAGCTCTAAGTTAGTACACAAAGGACCCATACATAATACTGTCAGCAGTATATGTTGCAGACAGTTTTCCGACTGTTTTGAGATGATTAAACCTGGGGAGAATCGCTTTAATAGTAGGGTGGAGGTTTGCACATAAAGTAGCACTTAGTAGCAGCAGGCTTTCAAAGCTTCAGCTTCCATCCCTACGGTGCCTTGAGCATCTTTAATTAGATGGATATGTGCGCCTCGGAGACACCATACCATACCATAACCATCAAAAGATTCCACGTCATATGTAAAGATGGTAACAAGAAAATATTTATGGTGCTTGACAGCAGGCGGAATGACGTAATATTCTTGCACTGTTTTGTTTACTTCATATTCTTGTAGTACATGCAATTCTTTGAAAACACTATTGAAAAATAAGAAGCAGTACTGTACCATGAGCTAAATGTTCCTCCCAAAACACTGTGTGGTTGAGATAAATACATGATGTGTTGAAAATCAAGATCACTTTTCTGTCTAATGACAAAAGCAATTTACCCCCAAGCAACTGATCCGTTCAACTCACATTGCGCGCAATCGCATCAACAGTGAACTTGGCCTTTCTGAGCACATGAGGATCCGAAATAACATATGCGCCACCACATCAGCTAAGTTTGTGTGCTGCCGTTACTTGACATTTGGAATCATGTGCTTAGTCCTAGAGCACCCCATCCCCCAACACAACTGTGATCTTCTCAGGTGTTACCCCCACCCCTGAGGTGAGGGGAAGTATACAGCGATTCCAGACGTAAACATTGTACCGCAGACATATTACATTTTCATAAAATGATGAGAAAAGATGGGCATAATCATATTCTTTAACAAAAATGTACATGTATGCGTACATCTTGCAAGTATTTTGTTAAATAATGATGATAATAATGAGTACCTGTATAGCGCCTGACCTCAGAAATCGGAGCTCTTGGCGCTTAACAAAAAGCTAATTGTACAAAATAAATACATAATTACAAAAAAAAGGCAATTTACAAAAAGTATAAAAAATTACAAACAAATACAATGCACTATATAAACAATCTATACACAATCACCCTTCAAAAATTCGTATCGTTCATTCAAGGGAGGTGTTGTGCTTATACACTCATACATGCACTCACCCACACGCTAAGAGTTATTCAACACCAGTTGGCCACACCCCGTGATTACTTGATCTCAAGCTGATCTGGCACTATAATAATAATACCGTTATTATATAGGTGCTTTTTCTCAATTTTTGTACGAATCGACTCAAAGCGCCGCGAACTGAAACCCAACACGCACACTCACGTAACAGACACGGATCTACGCCATATAAGACAAACACAGTATGACAGACGATGGGCCAGTTCAGCTACTGAAGTTACAGAGATTTTTGATCGCTTGTATTTGAAATTTGTAAAGTGGCCTGAAACCGGTACCAAAGTGTGGGGGGTAGGAACTGTCATCAGCCACCCTTTGATGTGAATGTGTTTGAGTGTATTGGACCTGTGCTCATAAACTTGCCAATTCATTTATCTTGACATTATTATTGAAGTTGAACGTTATATTGGGTGTCTTCTCTGAACACCCACACCCCCATCCAGTTAGTCTCCAGACTCGAGTTTGCACTGCCGTGAACCTATAGGGAGCATGAGCATCGCGCTATTCTACGCTGCAGAGCCAGGGCGGTCGTCAAATTTGCGCGTGTTGACAGCCATGGGTGTCTGGTTTCGGGCTCGGTGGTCGCGATTTTATCCCGTCTGCATAAACATAGCAACAATAGAGGCAACACTAGCCAGCAAGATACAGATTCCTATGACCGCGCCTACTCCTAGACGCATATGAGCATATATGACTCTTGCAGCTGTCGACGTTTTGCCTGCATACTTTTCATCACCACAACCCGATTAAACTACGTAAACATAGCAGCATGAAGGTAATTCGACTCAGAAATACATTAAGCTTCTCACAAGCCGCCGCACTCTGTACGGAACTCATGAAGATCTATGCCTCTTGGGGAGTTTCATCTATGGATATAGTGAATGCCATCCGTCTGATGTAAAAACAAGAATATATTTATCCTCGTGAAAGTATGCCGTAACAGTGGAATGAATGTTTATTGATAGGTCCATTTGTCTCAGTGCACATCAGATGGAACAGAGTAGAACCTTCTGCCATACCATCTGACGGCAGTTTCGCTCAAAGCCTTCAAGGCTGGCTCTGGCCTGGTACTGCCCCCAGCCCTCAACCAAATAACAGCCCTGTCCAAGCCCATGTCAGTATATATTTTTTAATTTGTAACCTGGCTTTTAAATTTCTGAGTTTTCAGAAGTAAACTCGCCCGTATGTGTGCCTTACCAGATCCAAGTATATTCCGTAATGAACCCGACTCAGTCTTTACCAGAACGAAAGAGGGGGAAAAAGTGTGTTCATTTATATGGTCATTGATGTACGGTTACTGAAAAACAAAAGAAACGGCTGAAACTCACTGCAAACCACAATAGCGCATCTCCCTCTCCCCACCCCTCCCCCCACCCCCCAACCCCACCCTCAGCCTGTAAAGTAAAATTGTGTGAACTGAAAAAGCAAAACTTAGGCACAGATTCTCATGGGTCACGGTCCTGTAACTGGCATGATGGACACCTGAGAATCTACGCCTTTTCCCATCTGTAGAAAGAGCCACTATCACGCTGTCCTAGATACATTCACTGATACGCACGTCCTGTCTGGAATAAACATAGATCCTCATGGCGCCCGCAGATGCGAAGGGTAATAACTGAGAATCATGCGTCATGCCAATCTCTATCATTATTCTGGTCTGTGCGTGGAAGAAGCAGCGGGAGCTGATTCATTGACTGCCTTCCATAGTGTATTAGACGCGTTGACAGCAATTATAAACAAACCGCTCTGCTGGAAAAAGGGGACAGAAACAGTATAGCGCGAGCTCACATTCCAGCAAATCAACATGAATCATTTTGGATTAGGCTTTTCGGAGTGTGAGTTAGAACTGCATCCCTTTATCCACCAACTCCTTTGACACTTCATTCCTGATGTTTTACTGCACGTTGTCGGAGTCCATGGAATGCCTGGTAACTCATGGACCCTTTGACACTTTATTCACTATCATTATCAGAGTCCCTGGAAGGGCAAATGATTGGACATTTTATTAGTAGGTTTTCTTACAGAAGGGGTACTTTGCTAAACAGCTCAAGCACGCAAGCTGATTGAAGCAAATTTGTTTCTCGGTCGTCACTTATTGCCTTCACAAATTACACGTAGATAGTCGAGTTGCACCTGTTTATTTACCCACATTTATACATTATTATTTTCTGATCTTTGATTGGTTAGCTTGGCGTTGATCTCCACATCTCAGGAGTGAAAATGGACAGCGATAAGGGTCAGTTTATGGGGGAACAGAGACAACTAATGCTTAGCGAGTTCGACCTGAACATTGATCAGTTCAAGCTCACTTCCATTTAATAGTACCTTTGAGTTTCAACGAACATGCTATAAAACAAGGCCATCTCTTTTTTTGTCAACTGCAAGCCCAGCTGCAGGGTGGTGGGGAGTGGAGGTGGCAGAACCATGGCTCGAACTCATAGGATGACTCTTCACTTCACTTCGCACCGACACTTAGCCACCAGGGGCTGGCGGCGCATCTTGCTTAGTGGCTGGTGCAGGACTAAGCTCGCTCATGCAACTGGCCCCTGAGCGATTGCGTTCGTGTGATGCTGCCCAATGGGCACTTCAAAATCCATACCTCCTCCGTATCTGCAGCCTCCCTCCCAGCCCAACATGTATATGTGATTTTTCAGCGTTGTTTTGCTGTCGTCACCTACTACAATCACGTGTGCGTTCACAAAGCGTGTGTTTAATAAGGGTTTGATCTGATACTGATTACCAGTTGTTTAACTCGTTCAAGGCGAACTGCATCCGGATACGCAGCTCTCTTAGGGCACACATATCTGCCCTTTGCTGAAGATATAATTGATCATCTATCTTGCCGATGAATGCTGAAGCACACTGAGGCAGATCATTCAGTACAGTTAGTGCTCGTGAACCCACAGCATTCAACACAAGCTCGTTCTTTCCATGGTGCATACAGAAATCGCACCAAAATGTCTCGGTACTATTTTAATGGTCCAACCCCTTGACAAGTATCCTTAACTCAGTTAGCCCCGAGTCCCTACAGCAGGAGAATGATTATGATAATTCAAGGGTAGTGCCAGATTAGCTTGGCGCTTGAAGGCGCCAAGCTAAACTGGCACTACTCTTGAATTATAATGGTCAATCCACCTCCTGCATCTAGTACATAGTCGTTAAGTAACACTTCCAACATTTGGGAAATGCACCGTGGGGCTAAAAGGGTTTACCTGTTTAACCCCATGGCTGCATTTTGATTTTGGAGGCGTCACCTAATGACTGTACCAGTTGCAGGAAATGGATCGAAAATGACCATGATAATTCAAAGTTAGTGCCAGATTAGCTTGGCGTCATCAGGTGCCAAGCTAATCTGGCATTACCCCTGAATTATCATGGTCGATCCATCCCCTGCTGCATCCTACCCACTGTACTGAGATGGCCATTCTTGCCTGCTGGGCGTTAAACCCTAAGAACTAATTAACCAGTTTAGTCGTAGCTTGTATTGGTGGACACCCTGCCTGTCACATTGCAGTTATTAACTGTTCCTCACTTTCACAAACATGTTTTGGTAGGTACATTCCAACACCCCAAACAGTTGCTAGATTGATACACTGACAATTAATGTATGTGTTGCAGGACACACCTCAGTTCGCTACAGCAGTGGTGAATCAAAAGACAACCAGTATGGTTGGAAGACTTGGTTGTTTTGCCAGACATGTTTACTATGTGCATACGCTTGTCAAATGGACGTACATTAACTATACAAATCAAGACATGACTGTGTGTGTGTGGCCCAAAATAGGGCTGGTTAGAATACAATGGTTGCAGATGGATATTATTGTCAAAACATTGTGAATGTGAAGAAAACACACTGTCACCAGGAAAACGTGCATGCCTGTGCCTGTTTGCAACTATCGCCATTTGTTATCCACTGTAGTTTGAATCTATCCTGTGTTCCTTATTGGTTTTGCACTTGGTTTGCAACTTTTCTGCAGTCCGTGTTGCTTTCGCACGGTGTCCAGAAAAAGTCTGCTGTATCTGTTACCGGTAGCAACTATCTGCAGAAAATAAACAAATTTATATTTGTTTGCGTGCAGCACATTTGCAGCAAGCCCCTAAAATCGTTCGAAAGATCCCCGTGATAGTATTGTGCGACCCATTCCGTCATTTGGAAAGTAGGACACTTTTTAATAATACCGAGGTCGCGGGTTCCCCCAAATCTTCTTCTTCTTCTTCTCGAACGCCGTCACACTTGGAGTTTGGCTCTCAAAATGAAATCTGTGGTCTTCTGTAGCGCCTCCACAGGCCCGTACAGTTTCTCTTGTAGAGTGGCGGGCTTCGGCCATATCTCCTCCCTCAGCGGCTGGTGGTTCCCACAGTCCTGGAGGATGTGCTCTGCGGTCTGCTCTGCTTCTCCACAAGGGCACAGGGGAGATGGCACGAGGTGGAAGCGTCTGTGCAGGTGGAAATTGAGTCGGTTGTGCCCGGTCCTCAGACGAAAGATGGTCACCTGCTCTTGTCTGGACAGCTGATGGTAACTGTCTAGGGGCCGTTGTGGTGGTCTGTACACAGACTTAATGATGGTCTTCATCTCTGTGAAGCTGACTCCATTTTCATCTTGTTCTTTCTCTGCGCCCACTTTTGCCATTCTGTCAGCTTCTTCATTGCCGTAGATGCCACAGTGTGAAGGGATCCACTGCAGCACCAGTCTGGTGCACTTGATGCTTTGCAGTGCCTCTTGTAGACGTGGCAGTTTGCTTGCTGTTGCTGCCTCAAGGACAGACATGGCATCAGTAAGGAAGACAATCTGGGCATCAGGGTCTGCAGTGCCACTAAGGGTGTTAGCTGCGCGGACTAGGGCTTCCACCTCAGCTCTGTAATTTGTGCAGTGAAGGCCTGTTGGTACTGCCTCTGCCTGCCATTTTCCGTTTGGGTACTGAATGTACACCCCAGCCCCTCCATCCTGAATTGCATCTGTGGCTGATCCATCGGTGTATGCCCGTATCCATGCTTCCTGGGGATACTTTTCTTCGAGCATGGCCAGTGTCAGGGCTTTCTTGCTCACAGTGCTGTGCTTATCTCTGGTGGTGATGTAGGGTACCGTGGAAGAGATGGTGATGTTTTCTGGCTTACTTTCCCAAGGTGGAAGGTCGCTAGCAGGATTCAGAGCCTCTACCTGCGCAGGCAGCTTTGCCTGGTGTTTTCTCTGCAGTGCTCTCGTCTCCTTCACAAAGCTTGATCTTTTCAGTCTCCCTGAGGTTGGTTGTTTCATCCTAGCGTTCATAGGATGGTCTTTGGAAGACTTGACCTTTGTGGACTGTATCAAGGCTTTGCAATCTCTTCTCATGCGCAGGGGTGGGATGCCCGTTGTCTCTTCCATCTTTTCAATTGGTGTGGATCTCATTGCGCCGGTGATGATACGCAGTGCCTGGTTCTGAACTCTGTCAATGGTCTGCTGGTGTGACTGGGCTGCCGTCAACCATGCATTAGATCCGTACTCAAGGTGTGGTCTCACTGTGCCTTGATATACATTTTTGAGGATCTTTTCATTGGCTCCCCATTGTGTTCCAGACAGTTTTCTCATGATGTTCAGCTTTCTTCTAGCTTTCGCTTCTGCATTCCAAATGTGCGGCTTCCACGTCAGCCTCTTGTCAAGGGTGACTCCCAGGTATGTCTGTTGGTCATCATACCGCAGCGGGGTGTTGCCCAGTGTTAGGTTGCCAGCCTTTGCCTTGTTGGAGAGAGAGAAGAGTGTGGCTGATGATTTTTCTGTGTTGATGGTCACACACCAGTTGTTGGTCCAGTCTGTCAGCCTGTCCAGGGCTAGCTGCATCCTGTATGTAGCAGTTGTTGCATACTCTTCTGTGCACCAGAGTACCAGGTCGTCTGCGTACAGGGCTGCGTGTACTCCTTTTGGTAGCTCTGGCACAAGGTCGTTGATGAAAAGTATGAACAGTGTCAGTGACAGGACTCCCCCCTGTGGCACCCCCTGACGCAACAGCACTTTTTGGCCACAGTACCCATCCACTGTCACACGGGCTCTGCGATTGTTCAGGTATGACTTGGTCCACCGGTACATATTCCCTTGGATGCCACTGCGAAGGAGTTTCACAAGGAGACCATCCTTCCACACCTTGTCGAAAGCCTTCTGTAGGTCAATGAAGGCAGCTAATGTCACCTTCTGATCTTGAAAGGCATCTTCTATGACCTGTGCAAGGTGTGTTCAGTCTTCTGTACTCTTGTAGCTTCTGAAGCCAGCTTGCTCTGGCACGATAATGCTCTCAGAGTCCAGGTACCACTGCAGGCGCTTGTTGATGATGCGCTCCATGGTCTTGCACACACAACTTGTCAGGCTGATGGGGCGATAACTCAGGGCTTTGGACTTATTCTTCCCTTTCTTCAAATTGGGATCATCCTGGCTTCCTTCCAGCACTGGGGTACCTGTCCTCCTCTCCAGCTGTGGTTAAAGATGTCCAGTAGCTTCATTAAGGCAGTGTTGCCAAGGTGTTGTAACATCTCGTTTGAGATGCTGTCTGGACCTGGAGATTTTTTCTTCTTCAGCTGTTTGATAGCCATCTTCAGTTCTGGAAGGGTGATGTCCTTCTTCATTGCATCATGGATGTTCACATCTCTTGTTCTCTCTCTTTCTTCCTGTCTGATTTCTTTTGCAAGCATTCGTGGGACAGTGATGTCACTTTCTTTCGCATAGATCTGTGCAAACATGTTTGCAGCTTTCCTACCAGTCAGTGCTTTCCCTTCTTCTTCCAAGGTGATCTTCTGTTCCCTGGTGCCCTCATCGTTCAACGCCTTGGTCAGTCTCCACAACTTCGTGGTGTCCCTGTCCATGTTTAGTCTTGCAGTCTTCTCTCTCCAACTTCTTCTTGTGCACTCCAACTTCATCTTCAGATACTGGGCCTTACTGTGTTGTAGCTTGATGTTGTTTTCTTGGCTGGGGTTGGTTTCAGCGTCTTCTCTGGCCCTAGTGAGGTTGTCATGTGCTTTCTGAAGATCTGCGGTCCAGTATGGGGTGTAGTTTTTCCGGACCCCTCGAGGTATGGATTCCTTGGCTGCCTTACTGATAATGTCATTAAACTCTCTGACCACATTGTTGATGTTCCTTCCAGACACAGCGAGGTCTTGCATTAGCTCATTTGTTCGGATACTGAACAAGCGCCAGTCTGCCTTTCGGTAGTTCCATCTTGGCCGGTGTGGCGAGCTAGCTGCTGTGCATCCTTTTAGGGTTAGGAGGATAGGGCGGTGGTCACTTCCTCCTAGCTGTGGTCCTACTGTTCTGCTGAGGCACTTATGAACATCTTCAGTGCAAAGCGCCAGGTCCGGTGTAGTGGTGGTGTGCCAGCGGCGAGAGTAGAAGGTAGGTTGGTCCTCAGGGTCATTGGCAAGTATCAGGTGGTTTTCATCTTGCCACTCCTCAATGTCTTCTCCTCTCTTGTCCAGTGTGTCATATCCCCAACTCTGGGACTGGCTGTTGAAGTCACCAGTGATGAGGAATCCACTGTCCGGGACCTGGATAGTGTCGAGGGACAGCAACTTATCATTAGGGCAGTAGTAGTTGACAAGGTCAAGGGTGCTGTCACTGGTGGTTACCTTGACCTGAATATATTCTGCCTCTTCCATGAATCTCCTGGTTTCGCTGGCATTCAGGTTGTTTCTAACTAGGGTCATAACCCCCCCCCCCCCCCCCCCTTTCTTCCTCCCTTGGCGATCACTTCGGAAGACCTGATATCCTCTGACCTTAAAGGGTTTCCCTTCTTGCAGGTGTGTCTCTTGTATACAGCAGATGTTTATGCTGTTTTCATGCAGAAAGTGCTCTAGTTCTGTTTTCTTGTTGGTAACCCCTTCGGCATTCCAGTGCATGATGTTCACATTGGCTTTTTCTTTGTCTCTGGTCTTGTTTTTTCGCTGGCCAGTCGCTCTACTTCCCAGTCCCCTGGCTCCTGAGACAGTCGGGAAGGTCCTCCAGTCGCTGGGGGTGGGCTCTGAAGAGGCGCAGAGCCCGGTACTGCACCTGCCTGGTGAGACTCCACAGGGCGAGCACCATTCCTCTTGAATCCATCTCCAAGTGTCATATGGCTGTATATGCATGGTACTGTGGTTTATTAGAGTGCGCTGTGCAGCCCAGTACCTCCGTCTTCAGCACTCGGGGTTTCTGTCGGGGTTACCTCACCCTTAGCTCCTGGTCAAAAGGCCTTTCCTGGGAGCACAGGATGGTTTAGTTTTGGAGTATCCTTCTCCTAGATGGATTGCCGACCAAGGCTTATGGGTCCCATCTACTCAGGTTTTTCCTCGGAGTTTTCCTTCTCGAAGGAGATCTGCCAACCAAGGCTATCGAGCATCCCTGCCCGGATTTGTATAGGGTTTACTCCCCTAGCCTTTGCCTCTCCCAAGGCACCCACAAGGCAGTGGGGCTATTTACCCATAGCTGGGGATCTGGTTCATGGACATCAGGGCTTGTCCACACATCGATGGGCCTGCATGCCGCATGTCTGGGGGCCAGATCTCCTCCGAGTCCTCTGTAGTTCAGCCCGAGTCCGTAAGGTGCTCGGTTACCATGAGTCACCACGAGGAGGCACTACATGAGGCTTGTTGTTGGAGAGGCTGTGTACTGGCAGGGAGAGACTGACATGTTCTGCTCCCCTTTTCGCAAAACTGCTAGCCAGCGGTGGGAGCTGAAAGCGAGAGCGACAAGCACAGACGCTACACTACCACACTAGACGCATCACAACAACCATTTGACCCACGGTTCCCCCAAATTAGTGCGCTCTCATGTGAGAAAGCACTGTGGGCAAGACGGCATGTTACTATGGACGATCGGCTGTAAGAGCAGGAAAACTTTACAGAAACAAATTATTTCCATGATCAATATTCGCAGAGTTTACATGAAAAAAATTGTATCTACTGTTGGCATAACACAGTTAAATAATTATAATAGCTATTAAAATGACACGGCAGACCATTTTCTGAAGCCACTCTGACTGGCTTCATCGCCATTATTCTCGGTATTATTTCCACAAAAATGAAATAAAACATTGTATTGTAACAACTGTATGATCATGAAGCATCGTCGACAATTCTTTTTCAATGGCTGAGCTTAAATGTTGCCGCATGTTGCATGGGATTAAGAGCAAAACAGTATCGGCTAAGCATAACAGCTAACCGAGTTGCCTACATTTAGTGGCTCACCAGATCTAGTCTCGGCTCAAAAGTCGTGTAGTCTGAATTTTATCAAATTTGTTTATTGCAACACTGCAGATTAAGATGATGATGATGAAACTTTATTTTTCAACGGTAAAAAGTTTTGACAGAAACAAATCATTTTACAAACTTGCCGTTGCTAACATCTACAGCATAAAAAAGGGAAAACTATAAAAAAAAATATATTTACATACAAAACCCAATAGCATCATTATCTACAGAAAAAATAATAACACTCATCACACACGCACGCGCACGCGCCGCTCACACAAACACCCACACACACAAACAAACACGAGCACACACACACATAAAAATCATCTTATGAAATACATGAGGTAAGGAAATATTACAGTACCTGAGAAGTACTAAGTTTGACTCATCAGGTAATCAGAAAGTTTTGTTTTAAAACTTCCTGGTGAGGTAATAGTTCTCAAATGTGCAGGGATTGAATTCCAAGCAAACGGACCAGAGAATGACATACTAGTTTTAAAAAGGTCGATTCTTGGCAGTGGTAAGGGTAAGGTATTGTTTCTTGAGGTCCGTTCACGTTCTTGGTGAGATATAAATTTAGTGATTAGATACTGGGGTGTCATTCAGTATCTTGTACATAAAGACGCATTTGTTTAAAGTAAGTTGCTGACGCAGACCGAGAATGTTTAAATGTCTAAATTTGTCTGTGGTAGGCATGGGGCGTCTATCTATCATTTTTACAGCTCTTTTGTGTATGTAGTTTAACCTCTTCATGTGGACATCACTGCAGCTGTCCCACACTGTGGAGACATAATCAACGTGGGACTTTATATGAGCATGAAAAAACAATTTACGGGTATTTGTATCCGTTACATGTCTAAGCTGGGACAATAAGAAAGTGTTTTTAGCAATGGTCTTACAAACAGCATTTATATGGGTCTCCCAGCACAGTTGTTCATCAACATGTATTCCTAAGAATTTACGCTCAGTGACTTGTTCAACAGGTTCAGCGTTTAATTGTAATTGTAATGGCTGTAGTCGGCGTTGATGTTTTTGTCGCGTGGCGATTAAGATACTCTTTGTTTTAGCTGGGTGAAGAACCATATGGTTCTGTCTACACCAGTCAGATACCTCATTGAGACTGCATTGTAAACTATGGCTAATGTCCGTCGTTTTTTTACCAGAAACATGAAGACTCGTATCGTCAGCAAATAGATTACAGATAAGAGACAGATCAACCATTTTAGTTCTAGGCTGGTGCCAGAAGAGCTTGACATCTGAGGTGCCAAGCCATTCTGGCACTACCCTTAAACTGTCAGTCAAATTCATTTCAAGCAATAGTGTATCAGGATGGAAAGGTTAAAACTCACTTTGTTGTTTCAGTAGCCCAACAACTGACAGACTGTGTTACAACATTGATAGACTGGGCTACAATTCAACTTCATTAAATTTTTAAAAAACAAAAAAGATGAAAATGGTTATAGGTATGAATGATTAAATTGGGATTCATTGATTCCTTTCTCCATTACCTCTCCATTAGTGAGATAAACTTTCTAAGGTCACTAAAGTAACTTGCCACTGCATGGAGATAAGGTTCGGATAATGTTTTACTTGATCTTTACCCTTGGGTGAATTGGTTTGAAATGAAAGTTAATACATAATATGAGAAGAGCTTAATGTTTAAAGTTGATAGGAACTTAACGCGTTCAGAATGTTTGTATGACTTTGTTACCACCACTTGCTGTGGGGCAAATCCGTGTGGATGTTGGTCTATTTGCAGGCAGGTGGCGCCCACATTACAGGCAATTGAAGGCAGTGCAGCCACCAGTCACCAAAGCTCAGTGCGTCAGTGACCACAAGGGAACTCTTTAACCCCTTCTTTGCCATTTGATGCAGATTGCATTTCTGAAATCTTTGTTCAACATCCAAGAATTCCAGTCGTCCACCAAGCATGGGAAAAAAGGTTGGCCCCCCTCTTCACTCCTGGCAGCTTTGTGACCAGGAACTGTACAAAGAGGTTGACTTTTACTCCAGTCCGCGAGGACCAATGACCCAGGAACTGTGAAGGACAGAAGAAAAAAAAAGCCACACTGCTTTTGCCTAAATCACAGAAAGCTTATCTTGTTGACATCGGCAGTTCTTGCTACAAAAGTGTTTAGGCCGCGTGACCTTGATTTTACCTTGAAATCATCGTGTTTGCACATAAACATGGGATGGGAATGAACTCTTGGTCAAGGATGATATGGAAAGAATCCAGGAAAGGAGCAAGTGTGTAAACGGACTAGGAAGGAAGGGTACAAGAACACATTGACTACTTCTCTTTCCAGTGTGAACATTGTTGTTTTTTTCAAGCTTCGAACACAAAGTAATTAACTGATCGAAAGGGAGGGGGGGGGGGGGGGGGGGGGGGGAGCTTTCTTTTATCGTCAAAGACGATAGACAAAGACAGAAAGGCGCTACAAAATTCCGGCTTGCTACGTCGGGTGATCAGGACTAGCCTGAACGTTTGTCTGCCGAGTATTTGGAAAAGTTTAAGTATATACGTATTACATGTTCTGTGCTCGTTAGGGGGAAGCATTTATACGTGTTTGTGTTGGTCTGTGACTGTGGACATTACAATTTGAAGCAGCAAGGCTTAAAGCGCAGGCCAGTACACATTAACCCATTCACCCCTGACGCACTACAGCAGGAGATGGGTCAACCATGATAATTCAAGGGTAGTGCCAGATTAGCTTGGCACCTGTCGGCGTCAAGCTCATCTGGCACTACCCTTGAACTATCATGGTCGATCCATCTCCTGCAACAGGTGCATAGTCGTTAGATGACGCCTCCAAAATTTGGGAAATACCTGCGTCGGGCTGAAAGAGTTAACTACCTGTAGCCATTGGACAGAAAATGTGTTGAAGGCCTGTTTACCTCTTCATTCAGAGAGTGAATTGGGGCCAGCAAGTGGCATTGGTCCTTGTTAACTACCACAAGCTCCTTTGGCTCATGACAGTTCACATACCAAGGGAAATCGTTTGGCGTTCGACAAGCAAACAGATCGTCTGACTCTCATCGTATGGCACCTGTCTGTGTGATCAGTGCTGAGTCATTCCCCATAGGTGCCAACTGGAGGGGGTCAGGGGATCTGTTTGACCACCAATGAGTCATTTCCCATAGATGCTATTTAGGAGAGAGTCACGGGGATCTGTTTCTTTAACCAGCACTTCATCATTTCCCATATGTACTATAAGAAGGGGGTCGTGGGATCTGTTTGAACAGTACTGAGTCATTCCCATAGGAGCCATAAGGAGGAGGTGAAGGTTAGTTAGTTGTACATTGCTTAACGTCCCGACAGCAACAAGACTTTCTCAGGACGTGCCTGCACTGCTTGTGAAAAAAAAAAAAAAAAAAAAAATAAACAGAATATTGAATTATGTCGCCAGCCGGTCTAATACGCTAAATAAACCTAAGACCATTTAGCAACACACATCGGATGATCCAATATCAAGAGCTGCAGGAAGCGCAGGCAGTAGGGAGAGTTTAAAAAGGGAAAATACAGGTGAATGGACAGACAGAAACACGTGCCCCAAAATAGAAGGGAAAACCCACCCTGTGGGGCTGACCAGTGTGACCCTGGGAACTAAGAAGTACTTAACCCAACCAAGTTCCCCAGGGCAGACCCGGGTGGGGGCGGGGGTGAAGGAATCTGGCCAGCACTGTGGCCTTTTGTTCCACTTATAACTGACTAATTCGTCCTAGGACAAAATATTTAATGCTAGGACTAAATCATTTATCCTAGGACAAATTTGAATTAATCCTAAGAATATATAATTAATCATAGGACTAATTCCAGTCAATCAGTCAGCAGGAATCATCCGAGGTGACATGACATGGTGGAAAATATATTCATTTATTGAACGATTTGCTAGAGGCACCATGGCTGCTTGGTTGAAATTAGTAATTTGTCCTAGGATTAAATCAAATTTATCCTACGAGTAAACTGAATTTATCCCAGGATTAAATCAAATGTCCTATGATAAATTATTTATTCCTAGCATTAAATATTTTGTCATGGGATGAATTAATCAGTTATTAATGGAACGGCCTGCCATACAGCAGGAGTGATTTCCTATCTGTGCCATAATGAGGGGGGGGGGGGGGTCTATTTGACCAGTGCTGAGTGATTTCCCCTAGGTGCCATAGTGAAAGGGGCGTCGGGGGTCAGGAAATCTGTTTCTTTGTCCAGCACTGAGTGATTTCCAATAGGTGCCATAAGGACGGGGTCAGGAATCTGTTTGTCCAGTCCTGAGTGATTTCCCGTAGGTGCCATATGGAGTGGGGGTCAAGGGTATGTTTGTCAAGTGCTGAGTGATTTCCCATAGATGCAGTTAGGCGGGAGTCAGGTCTAACTTTGTCCAGCACTGAGTGATTTCCCATAGGTCCATAAGAGGGGGTCATGGATTTGTTTGAGTGACCAGCGCCGAGTGATTTCTCTTGGTATGTGTACTGTACTTGCCTAGCCTTTGGTTAGTGAGTATTGGGCTCATGCGGATCAGCGCGTCTTGATTAATGGCGTTTTACCATGGCGTGTGTTGTCGCTGCAACAACCATTACACCCTCTGCTGACAGCCCACCGTCTTCAAGTCAGTATTTAGTTTTCTTGTGACAGTGGACAGCTGGTGGACGAAATGGACTAATCAATCATTCAAGATGCAGATTTGTTTGTTGCGCAAATAAACTTTTCATCAGTTTGTTTTTCATTCTTTTTTTTCTTTTTTTTTTGTTTTGTTTTGTTTTGTTTTTCTCACTTGCGTTAGTAAATAAAGTGATACGTGTTGGGTTTTTTGTTGGTGGTTTTATTTCTGTAACTGAATTTTCTATCTCCGCGTGTCTACGTGCACGCGTTGTTTTCTGTGTGTGTGTGCCGAGAGAGAGATTGCACCTATATGCGCTGGTGTACGAGCATGTATGTCAGTATGTGCATGCGCACGCGCACATATAGACAGGAATTGTCGCCGAAAATCTAACGGGACAATACGCGTATTACTTTTTTTTTTTCTTTGGACTGTGTTTTTCTTTGACCAGCCTGACTGTGTTTTTCTTTGACCAGCCTGACTGTGTTTTTCTTTGACCAACCTGACTGTGTTTTTCTTTGACCAGCCTGACTGTTTTCGTTTCCTTTCACCAAGTCTTCACACCCGAGTATCCATGAATTGACGGTTGCCTTTTTCAACCAGGCGAGCCGATTTGGGTTAATTTCTTAGAGTCGGTAGCGATTTTTGTGGAGGTGATTCCTGCAGAATGTCAGTATTCCTGTAGGATTTACATCGAACAAAATCGCTACCACATTGTCACGAACCACAGGGATTGATCTGGGGAGGGAGGGTTCGACCCCGATCCCCTTCCCCAGCTGATATACTTTAAAATGCGTGTTACGTCGTATTCGTAGTATGATACAATCACACCACTAGACGCGCGCACGTCACCTTGGGCACTTCACTCTCAGGCAGCGCGATGTTAGAAACTGGTGAGAATGTTGCCCCATCGCCTACTGGAATGCGTCCACTCCTAAAAGACTCGATCTGCTCCAGTGTCGCCCGCCTCTCACCAGACTCAAAGTCACCAAATGACGTCACATCATTGTCCAGTGCCGCGGCGGCTCTGTGTTGAGACGTGGTACCACTTCTGCCTGTTGTCCCGCGGTCTTGGTTGGGCCTTCTAGTGTTGTCGCCTTGGGGAACACCCTTGGAAAGACAACGTCTCGCCTTGTGTCCCTTCATTCCACAGGAAAAACATGTCAGGCTCTCCACCGACATCTGTTTCGGGGTATCTCTAAAGTCGTGTTTTTTCCTCTGCTGGTGTAGACACACGCTGCGGCTTGCCGGGCCCGAACTTCATGTTGTAGGCCTCCAGGTATCTTTGAGCGAAATCTGCAAGAGCCTTCAAGCCGGACTGGGCCTTTTGCTCCCTGCTGAGGTGGGCGGCCATGTCCTTAGAACATGTGCTGAGGATTTGTTCTTTGATGATGAGGTCACACAGGTCCTGGTACTCCTTCTTCAATCCGGCCAGCTATATCTATTTCTCCATGTAGGTCCTGAGTCTCAATGAATATGCCGGGTGTTTCTCCTTCCTCAGGTTTGCAGTTCCGGAATCGACGTCTGTAACTCTCTTCAGTGAAGTCGTGCTGACTCAACAGGGCGGCTCTCAACTGGGCATAATCCTCGGCTTTGTCTCTTGGCAGGCGGGTCAGTGTAGAACACTAGCGCTTTGCCGGTCGAAAGTGCGCTGCGTTTGGTGGCCCAAGTCTCCTGTTTCCAGTTGTTGCTGCTTGCGAAGCGCTCGAATCGCTCCAGGTAAGCGTCCATTTTATCTGAATTTTCAGAATAATGAGGTAGTTTTGGCGCATGGGCTGTTTGGTCTCTGCTGGCTAAGGCAGTTGCTTCAGCTGGCCCTGTGCCTATAACTCCATCCTCTTGAGATGAATTTCGTGTTGTCGCTCCTCTTCTCGCTGTTTCTCGGCCTCTTCTCACTGTTTCTCTGCCTCTTTTCGCTGTTTCTCTGCCTCTTCTCGCTGTTTCTCTGCCTCTTCTCGCTGTTTCTCTGCCTCTTCTCGCTGTTTCTCTGCCTCTGCTCCTTGAATTTCGAGTTTCTTGATCTCACGCTCTTTCTTCTCTCTCCAATCTCTTTTCTTCTGTCTCCTTTTTCTCTCTCCAGTCTCTTTTCTTCTTTCTCCGGTCTCTCATTTTCTTCTAGTCTCTTTTCTTTTTTCCCTCTCATTTTCTCTCTTCCCTCTCATTTTCTCTCTCCAATCTCTCCTCTCTCTCTCTCTCTCTCTCCTTTATAAAATCCAGGAGTTGAGCTCCCTCGAGTCCACATTCCTTTCCAATTTTCAGGACTGAATGTCTCCATTTCCGATGTCGCCATCTCTGCGTTTCACTGCTGACTGTTGTCTCCGGATACCCTTTCCACTGAGCCAACTGAAGAAGTCCCGTCGGAGGTGCCAAATGTTACGTGATAGTCGTAGCCGTAGTATGATACAATCACACCAGACGCACGCACGTATGGTTCTTGTAAAGAAACTTCACTCAGCTGCAACTCGTCACACGTGGCACAAGGTTGTAGACCACACTGTAGTAACAGTTCCAAAAGTACTTTATTCTCAGATGCAATCTCAGCAAAATTAATCCACAAATGCATCCACACTTTGGTACACTGTCTCTCTACAATGCATCCACAATTCTGATACACTGCGTTTTCCATACAAAGCACACACATAATTCGCTAACACCCCTTTTTATACTATTACAGATTTCCAGAACAATCACGCAAACTACACAACTCGACCAATCAGAAAAGAAAACGTAACCAAAACTCATTAATATTCATGAAAAAGAACACCCTAGAATCGTCTACAATCTTCGACTAATATTTAGAGGCATTCCAGAAAATCCGGGCCATGCAGTCCGTAAATATTGCTAACTGTAGCCAACAACATGTTTACTTTGACGTCATATTTGAGGTCACTAGAAACTGAGGTCGCGACCCTGCAAGAACCTTCCAGTCTAATGTTGGTCAAACGTTACAGCAATGTAGCGAAAATATGCGTCATTCTAGCTACAAAAAGCGATCGCAATTCTCCGTGCAAAAGAAAACGAATCATACTAAAAAGGTACGTAATTCTTATCCAAAATAACTCGGATAAACATGGGATCTTTCCTATGATCAACACCCCCCACTCGGAACTGCCCTGGGGGACTCGGGTGGGGTTAACTACTTTTTAGTTCCCAGGTTTGCCCTGGTCAGCCCCACAGGGTAGATTTTCGCCTTTATTCTGGGGCATGTGTTTCTGTCTACCCTTGGTCCATTCACCTGTATTTTCCTTTTTTAAACTCTCCCTACTGTCTGCGCTGCCTGTAGCTCTTGATATTGGATGTGTTGCCTAAATGGTCTTTGCTTTATTTAGTGTATTAGACCGGCTGTTTAGTTGGGGTTTTTGTTTTGGGGGGGGGGTTGTTTGTTTGTTTGTTTTTTCACAAGCAGTGCAGGCACGTCCTGAGAAAGTCATGTAGCTGTCGGGACGTTAAGCAATTTACAACCATGTACAACCTATGATCAACACACGCATGCTCTCAAAAGAATAACACAACCACAAACGTAACAATGCTGTATCAACCCCCCTCCCCCCTCCCCCGCTTTTTTATTTGTCGGCCACTGTGGAAGCAAGGTCTGGCATCAGGAAACCTTTTAAATCCGGTTGAAGGTCCCAAACAAAATTGCAACCCCCCAACCCCCCCCCCCCTTTCCCTCCGGCGCGTCTCTGATCCGCGCTTGACCTCGGATGCTCATGAGAATGTTGCCTCTTGATGGTATATGGATCTGCACTCCCGCCAAGGCACAAGTCGGTGCGAACCTTCATGACTTGCCTTCATAGTGTTCCACCTCGCGCCGCTCAATAAACCATCGCTTATTAATCCCTTGACTGCTACTGACAATGCCACCTGGCGGAAAAGACGCATAACCTGCGCTTCTTTCAAATTTCCGCCCAACCGCGGTATCGTAGTCTCAGCCAAAGGTTCAACCCACACTTTCCCAGGTCTCCGATCGTCTGTCGTACAACATTGGTTTTTGTCGGTAATGCAAGAGACAGTCCACGTCGTCATCTGCTAATTCAGTCTCTCAGCAGACCTTTCTTAAAGCACTTTGTATGTTACTGTGAAATTGTGTTTGTACTGAGATAACTTACGTGCGTTGAATTAAAAACGTTGTCGAATTATTTCACCAGAACATTGGCATATCTTACAGATAGCTTACAAGATGCTTTGGCTTGCAACTATCATCTAAAGAAACGTTGGAAGCGTAGGAATCAGTACTACTCTCTGTTTTAAAATGGCAGAGGCGGACGCGTGTCCGAACCGTGTATCCTTCCGCCAAAATAATCGCCCATAAAACGGACATTCACATTTTTAGGTTGACTACGTTTCTGTTAGTGTAAGCAAATTGTAGAATCGTTTCACTGAACTTGATAATTTAATTGCAACATTGGAGTTCATACATGCAACTAGTATTCTGTGACATCTCAATAATAAATGGCCGAGTTTTGTAGACTTAATTGTGAAACCACAAACACACACACACACACACACCACACACACACACACACACACACACACACACACACACACACACACATTCAACTTGAAAGCTTACCCGCAAACAATGCAACACGCAGACGACACATCTCGAAATGTGACGTCAGCGGCCGGAGTAGTAGCCAGGTGTGGTGGTGATGTCATTTTCTATTTTTAGGTCGGAGATGTCTTTTATTCATTACGTTGATCATCTGAGCATGTTGTGAAACACTGACAATAGGCGTTATAATGGCTGCAAACACTAACTGGCTCACGTGCCGCGAAGCAAAAGTGAATCTGTGGTCGTCCGCCCGTCTGTCGGCCGTCGTCCGTGGTAAACTTTAACGTTGGCATTTTCTCGGTGGCTGTTCAAGCCACAGTCTTCACACTTGGTCCAATGATATTTTGTGGCAAGACCTTTCTAAACATACCAATTTGAGTGACCTGTCTCATAGGTCAAGGTCACAGGGGACCAGCTAATAGGTACAAAAAATAGCCATATTATTTTCTCAAATAATATTCACAACTTCAAACCTAAACTTGGTACACAAATACCTGATTTAGATGACCCCTCAGAAAGGTCAAGGGTCGCCGAGACCAGGAAATAGGTCACAAATAGTTCACGAATACTAATTACAACTTCAAACCCAAACTTGGTCCAGCAGCGCCGGATCAATCAGTTTTCATGGGGGGGGGGGGGGGTGCTCAACTTTTATTTTTTTCTATTGCCAGGGTCTAGTATATATCAAAACTCCACAACCGAAACTGTTCTTCTGACGTTTTGGAAAGTTTCTAACTGGTGTTACGTACGGCACTGAAACACAAGCGTCAAGTTACAACTCAATTATAAATACACTTATTATTTATAGTTTGATGCCAGCCGAGGTGGGGGAGGGGGGGGGAATGCTGTAGTACCAGAGCACCTCCCACCCCCCACCCCCCCCCAGGATCCGGCCCTGTCCAGAGATACCGGATGGTAAGATCTGCCTATGCATGCTAATTTGGATGACACCTCGGAAAGGTCGAGGGTCACAAGAGATCGGCAAATGATGTGAAAAAGTCTATTTTTGTAGACTTTGTTTTTATCAGCATTTTTGCAAATTCATCAACCAAATTTGGCAACAAGAAAAAAGGTACCTGATGATAAGACCTAAGAATAGTGTATAAAGTTCAAGAAAACCAGGATTTCACAGTTACAAAAGCGAACTCTTTATTTATGTTGGAACACGAACACTGACAAGCTCATTTCAGTGACCTGTCGGAAAGGTGAAGTCACAAAGATCAGTTACTACATGTAAATCGGTCATGCACGTGAGCCTTATGGGCTTTGCCATTCTTGTTTTTTAAAGTTTAAATGCGACGCAACGGGAAATTGCCAATAAGAAAGCGCAATGCCCAACCAACTACGGTACTATTCGCTACTGTTACAAAGAATTTCTTATATTTTTCATCTTTATTTGGCGATATGGAATTAAATATATTGATGCGCGTTAGCACGGTTTATTGCTGCAAAGTGCCTTGTTAAGCTGACGCGGCCGATGAATACTGTAGGTATTGGTCTTGTCTTGCTTTGACTCTTTTTCCAAGGGATTGGGCCATGGCCTCCCTTGGAAGTCTTTAAGACGTTCCCGCAACTGAAACCCTCGTGATCGGTACCTGCTTACTTGGTGATGGCTTCAGGACGTTTACAATTGCACCGGAGTGGCGGATTCATACTGCTTTCAGTCTACCACAGCGGATTTAATCTAAAATACTGATTTGAATGATAGTCTTATGTCCATTGAATGTGCCCGATACCACTGAAGTCACCTCACTCTACCGTAGGTTCCGACAGTCTAGACAACTGCCCGAGGACATTGAAACAGGCCTGGCACTCCATCAATTGCCCTGTTTCGACAGAATGGACTTGCCCTTGCCCGTGAAAATGTTTTTCAGTGCCGATCTGTGATTACGTTATGGCTTCAAGCCTAAATTTCCAAAATCATAGAGCAGCAAAGGTATTTGGCGGGACTGAGCAAGGACTAGTGTAGGCTTTCGGAGTCTGTGGATCTACTCCAACTCTACGGGTTGCCCACGACCCAAGACGTAGCCATACCCAGGCTGCTCCCTGCCGTCACGGTCCTGATGGACACAACTTCCGGCCAGTGGTGACGTCGCCAGTCCTACACTTAACCCCTTCACTGCCGGGAAATGCAAACAGTTAGGTTCCCAGCTACAAGAAGTAAAGAACTTGATTCCCTGCAGATGCAGGGGCCAGTATGTTCTTTGCTTCTTGCTGACCCCAAGTTTGGATGGTGTAACCTTGCGCTGCATTTGCCACGCTTTGTGTCCGCTATCTGCGAAGGGGTTAACAACACCAGGTGAGATACTGTGGAGGTATGTCACTGTAACTCTTGTGTTCTGCATGTTCAGTAAAATTAAATACACGATGTGTGCGTGTCTGTTGCAATAATGCGTACATTTATGAGTTTTGTTGCCTACAAACGGCGTTGTTTTTGTTGGTTTCTTTTGTAGTGGTGGTGGTGGTAGCGAACAGGAATAGAACAGAGATATCTTGCACTGAAACAGTCGCCAGCTGCCGTATTAATAATAATAATAATAAAGAGGATTAATCAGGCGCCTATACATGGCAAGATGCTTTAGGCGCCGTACATATGAAGAAAAATATTACACGAGAGGGGACAAAACCAAAACCACATGTACAACTACACAAAAGAACAGAAAATGACTAAATACATGAAGACTGGTAATCAAAATGGGAAAAGGTGGTTTTAAGACTGTGTTCAAAACATGGCACTGTATTCTTGACCGTTCGCGGAATCTTGGTCCACCAACTCACTTTGTTTGTCCACGCAACGCCAGTGGGGCATTTACTTTATTTATGAGTTGTTTTCTTGCGGATGGACAAGAAATGAAGAAACACTGCTCGCCCACCCTCCACCCTCCGTGTGTTTTGGTATGTGATTTTTACATTACGCCTCTAGGCCGTAAGCTAAAAAAAAAAATCACAGACCAGCGTAGGCCGACGTAGCAGAGTGGGAGGTGATAGTCGTCCTCGGTGTGTGGACGTCTGTATCGTTGGGGCAGTCACCAATCTAGTTCCCTCTATCTTGGTACAAGGGACATTTTCTCGAGTCTCTGCAGCCGCAGTGCATCATAAAGATCTATGTTGTTGTTTTTTGTACTGGCGTAATCCGCCCCAGCTGTCCGAGCTCAAGCTGGTGTGTCACGTCAAGCGGCCAGAACCCCCACCCCCCCCACCCACCCCATCCCCCCTCCCCTCACGATCACCATACCGCTCTGCCAAGCTGTCTGTTTATCAGCCATCACGCACCCTCCGTTTCTCCGGTGAAAAACTTTTTAAAATCCCGAAGCTTAACATGAAAACTGTGGGGTAGGGCGTTCTTTCACCTTTTTAGCCCCAAGTGTGTGGAACTCGCTGCCAACTGAAATGCGGAATCTGCCCACATTGTCACAGTTCAAAGCTCATTTAAAGACTTTTCTTTTCTGTCGGGCATTAACACTAAGCTCATATTTAGCTAACTGTTCACTGACTGCCATTTATTCTGATCCTAGAGGAAGTGAATGTAAGGTGTTGGGAAGGGATGGGGTGCATAAAGTAGTGTATAATTGTGCGTGTCTGAGAAAAAGGCTGTGCTGTTGTGCATGCGCAGTGAGTCCAGTGTTTTCCCGGAGAACAGCGCTATACAAGAACTATGTATTATTATTATTTATTATTGACCTTGACTGACTGACGCTGCTCACAGCAATACGGACTAACTTTAACTCGTCAGTACCGTGAAAAACTGGTGTGTCACGTCAAGGGGCCCGACCCTCCCGGCAACATCAACTACGTCATGACTATTTCTGACTAACGTGAAGACTCTCTGCTCAGTGATCGCCTTACAACTTCAACTAAACCACGGACAAACATAGACAACAGTAAGTAAGTTATGTATGCCCATGCTTACGACTGGCTGACAATGTCCACGAGTTGTAGACCAGTGAGACAGTTCAGTCACAGGAAATACCGCAACGAAAGTTAAACAGCTAACAACAAACAAACAAACAAAAAATAAATAAACTATGATTTGTGACGCACATGAGATAGCGAACTTGAAGCCCTACGTACTTATGAACGCAAGTTTAATCCTATTAGCCCCAAGATCCCATTTCTCAAATTTTGGAGGTGTTGTCTAATGACTATCAGGACTGAGATGGATTGACCATGATAATTCAAGGGTAGTGCCAGATTAGCTTGGCGTCCTTAGGCGCCAAGCTAATCTGGCACTACCCTTGAATTATCATGGTCAATCCATCTCCTGCTGTAGGGACTCGGGGCTAAATGGGTTAATTAGGCCTACGTATTTTGTCCAGATAGTCAGATTTGGCACATAGAATAAATACATGTCTTCAAAGCTCAAGGTCCCTGGCGAATCTGCTGTTTTAAGTGCCTTCTGTTTATAGAAGGGACTTTTTAGGGTGGTCGCTTTGGAGAGAATTCAATAGCATTCCCATTACGTCATAGGCAGGCAGGCCTCAACCTCAGACAAGCGAAGTAACAAAATAAAAAATTACGTCATGTCTACTAGTTTGTGTACGTACAAGCTTGAAAATTAAGGACATGCTTCCATCAAGGTGTGCCTAAGAAAGCCTCCGAGCATATTGAAATTGGATGTCTCCTTGAAGAGTTAAGTGACCGTTTATAGAAAGTCGGTTAACTCACATATAAGTCCATAATTTTTGTTAAATTCACTTGAAATTTCGGTTATTGCTAACTTAGAGAAAGACATTGGATGAGTTTGTTAGCCAGCTTTGTATTTTTTCAGTAAAAGGTTATTCTTTGCGGAAAACGTTTTTTATTTTTTAAACTCGACTTCTGGAGAGTCAGACAGTGAGGATGACATGAAAGTAGCAACTTCATCACCACGCAGACATAGACGCAATACTCTAGACATGATGTAACTCTCTCTCTCTCTCTCTCTCTCTCTCTCTCTCTCTCTCTCGTATGATTGATTTATGGCTAGATAATATCAACAACAACAAAATGTCTGGCACCGTATTCCTGGACCTAATGCTTGTGTGTGTGTGTGTGTGAGAGAGAGAGAGAGAGAGAGAGTGAGTGATGGGGTGCGTCTCTAGCTACTAGTACGGTTTCTTGGTGATTTGCTTTATTCAGCTCACAAACATTATGGCTTGAGCCAAAATCAATAATAAACAACCAAACAAAATGTGCACAACACACTCTGATTATGTTCTGGTGTGACTCGTAAATTTGAGGGGATCTCGTCTTCCCGCTTTCAATTCCTTTCACCTGTCTGACAACTGAGAAATGAAGAAGATTGCTACGGCGGAGATTACATCTCCGAGGCAAGATGGAGTACTTTTCTTTTACATTCAGGCGTCTCAGAAAATAAATCGCACCATTCTTAATGTAAACTAAATGTCTTTAACCCATATCATACTGAGGCTAAAAGCTTCAAATTTGTACACTGCCCTATACAAGCTACTTTATAGTACTTACAGATAAGGTTATAGACCAATGGTTTTGTTCAAGGGTGATGCCAGAATAGCTATTCTGGCACTACCCTTGAACTATTTTAGTCAAACTTATTTCACACACTGGTGTATTCCGAATGATAAGGGTTAAGTTAACTTGATAATTAAATGTTAATCTACTCGTCATCCTGTGATGAAATTATGATTTTATGGGTGCGTAATCAAGAGATATGTGGGTCAAATGGTTGTTGTGATGCGTCTAGTGTGGTAGTGTAGCGTCTGTGCTTGTCGCTCTCGCTTTCAGCTCCCACCGCTGGCTAGCAGTTTTGCGAAAAGGGGAGCAGAACATGTCAGTCTCTCCCTGCCAGTACACAGCCTCTCCAACAACAAGCCTCATGTAGTGCCTCCTCGTGGTGACTCATGGTAACCGAGCACCTTACGGACTCGGGCTGAACTACAGAGGACTCGGAGGAGATCTGGCCCCCAGACATGCGGCATGCAGGCCCATCGATGTGTGGACAAGCCCTGATGCCCATGAACCAGATCCCCAGCTATGGGTAAATAGCCCCACTGCCTTGTGGGTGCCTTGGGAGAGGCAAAGGCTAGGGGAGTAAACCCTATACAAATCCGGGCAGGGATGCTCGATAGCCTTGGTTGGCAGATCTCCTTCGAGAAGGAAAACTCCGAGGAAAAACCTGAGTAGATGGGACCCATAAGCCTTGGTCGGCAATCCATCTAGGAGAAGGATACTCCAAAACTAAACCATCCTGTGCTCCCAGGAAAGGCCTTTTGACCAGGAGCTAAGGGTGAGGTAACCCCGACAGAAACCCCGAGTGCTGAAGACGGAGGTACTGGGCTGCACAGCGCACTCTAATAAACCACAGTACCATGCATATACAGCCATATGACACTTGGAGATGGATTCAAGAGGAATGGTGCTCGCCCTGTGGAGTCTCACCAGGCAGGTGCAGTACCGGGTTCTGCGCCTCTTCAGAGCCCACCCCCAGCGACTAGAGGACCTTCCCGACTGTCTCGAGGAGCCAGGGGACTGGGAAGTAGAACGACTGGCCAGCGAAAAAACAAGACCAGAGACAAAGAAAAAGCCAATGTGAACATCATGCACTGGAATGCCGAAGGGGTTACCAACAAGAAAACAGAACTAGAGCACTTTCTGCATGAAAACAGCATAAACATCTGCTGTATACAAGAGACACACCTGCAAGAAGGGAAACCCTTTAAGGTCAGAGGATATCAGGTCTTCCGAAGTGATCGCCAAGGGAGGAAGAAAGGGGGGGGGGGGGGGGTTATGACCCTAGTTAGAAACAACCTGAATGCCAGCGAAACCAGAAGATTCATGGAAGAGGCAGAATACATCCAGGTCAAGGTAACCACCAGTGACAGCACCCTTGACCTTGTCAACTACTACTGCCCTAATGATAAGTTGCTGTCCCTCGACACTATCCAGGTCCCGGACAGTGGATTCCTCATCACTGGTGACTTCAACAGCCAGTCCCAGAGTTGGGGATATGACACACTGGACAAGAGAGGAGAAGACATTGAGGAGTGGCAAGATGAAAACCACCTGATACTTGCCAATGACCCTGAGGACCAACCTACCTTCTACTCTCGCCGCTGGCACACCACCACTACACCGGACCTGGCGCTTTGCACTGAAGATGTTCATAAGTGCCTCAGCAGAACAGTAGGACCACAGCTAGGAGGAAGTGACCACCGCCCTATCCTCCTAACCCTAAAAGGATGCACAGCAGCTAGCTCGCCACACCGGCCAAGATGGAACTACCGAAAGGCAGACTGGCGCTTGTTCAGTATCCGAACAAATGAGCTAATGCAAGACCTCGCTGTGTCTGGAAGGAACATCAACAATGTGGTCAGAGAGTTTAATGACATTATCAGTAAGGCAGCCAAGGAATCCATACCTCGAGGGGTCCGGAAAAACTACACCCCATACTGGACCGCAGATCTTCAGAAAGCACATGACAACCTCACTAGGGCCAGAGAAGACGCTGAAACCAACCCCAGCCAAGAAAACAACATCAAGCTACAACACAGTAAGGCCCAGTATCTGAAGATGAAGTTGGAGTGCACAAGAAGAAGTTGGAGAGAGAAGACTGCAAGACTAAACATGGACAGGGACACCACGAAGTTGTGGAGACTGACCAAGGCGTTGAACGATGAGGGCACCAGGGAACAGAAGATCACCTTGGAAGAAGAAGGGAAAGCACTGACTGGTAGGAAAGCTGCAAACATGTTTGCACAGATCTATGCGAAAGAAAGTGACATCACTGTCCCACGAATGCTTGCGAAAGAAATCAGACAGGAAGAAAGAGAGAGAACAAGAGATGTGAACATCCATGATGCAATGAAGAAGGACATCACCCTTCCAGAACTGAAGATGGCCATCAAACAGCTGAAGAAGAAAAAATCTCCAGGTCCAGACAGCATCTCAAACGAGATGTTACAACACCTTGGCAACACTGCCTTAATGAAGCTACTGGACATCTTTAACCACAGCTGGAGAGGAGGACAGGTACCCCAGTGCTGGAAGGAAGCCAGGATGATCCCAATTTTGAAGAAAGGGAAGAATATGTCCAAAGCCCTGAGTTATCGCCCCATCAGCCTGACAAGTTGTGTGTGCAAGACCATGGAGCGCATCATCAACAAGCGCCTGCAGTGGTACCTGGACTCTGAGAGCAATATCGTGCCAGAGCAAGCTGGCTTCAGAAGCTACAAGAGTACAGAAGACCAGACAACACACCTTGCACAGGTCATAGAAGATGCCTTTCAAGATCAGAAGGTGACATTAGCTGCCTTCATTGACCTACAGAAGGCTTTCGACAAGGTGTGGAAGGATGGTCTCCTTGTGAAACTCCTTCGCAGTGGCATCCAAGGGAATATGTACCGGTGGACCAAGTCATACCTGCACAATCGCAGAGCCCGTGTGACAGTGGATGGGTACTGTGGCCAAAAAGTGCTGTTGCGTCAGGGGGTGCCACAGGGGGGAGTCCTGTCACCGACACTGTTCATACTTTTCATCAACGACCTTGTGCCAGAGCTACCAAAAGGAGTACACGCAGCCCTGTACGCAGACGACCTGGTACTCTGGTGCACAGAAGAGTATGCAACAACTGCTACATACAGGATGCAGCTAGCCCTGGACAGGCTGACAGACTGGACCAACAACTGGTGTGTGACCATCAACACAGAAAAATCATCAGCCACACTCTTCTCTCTCTCCAACAAGGCAAAGGCTGGCAACCTAACACTGGGCAACACCCCGCTGCGGTATGAAGACCAACAGACATACCTGGGAGTCACCCTTGACAAGAGGCTGACGTGGAAGCCGCACATTTGGAATGCAGAAGCGAAAGCTAGAAAAAAGCTGAACATCATGAGAAAACTGGCTGGAACACAATGGGGAGCCAATGAAAAGATCCTCAAAAATGTATATCAAGGCACAGTGAGACCACACCTTGAGTACGGATCTAATGCATGGTTGACGGCAGCCCAGTCACACCAGCAGACCATTGACAGAGTTCAGAACCAGGCACTGCGTATCATCACCGGCGCAATGAGATCCACACCAATTGAAAAGATGGAAGAGACAACGGGCATCCCACCCCTGCGCATGAGAAGATTGATTGTACATTGCTTAACGTCCCGACAGCAACAAGGCTTTCTCAGGACGTGCCTGCACTGCTTGTGAAAAAAAACTAAACAGAAAATTGAATGTATGTCGCCAGCCGGTCAAATACATTAAATAAACCTACAACATGGGGCATAAATAAAGCTAAGACCATTTAGCAACACACATCCAATATCAAGAGCTACAGGCAGTGCAGACAGTAGGGAGAGTTTTAAAAAGGCAAATACAGGTGAATGGACAAAGGGTAGACAGAAACACATGCCCCAGAATAGAGAGAAAAACCCACCCTGTGGGGCTGACCAGGGTGACCCTGGGAACTAAAAAATACCTAACCCCACCCAAGTCCCCCAGGGCAGACCCGGGTGGGGTCGCATGAGAAGAGATTGCAAAGCCTTGATACAGTCCACAAAGGTCAAGTCTTCCAAAGACCATCCTATGAACGCTAGGATGAAACAACCAACCTCAGGGAGACTGAAAAGATCAAGCTTTGTGAAGGAGACGAGAGCACTGCAGAGAAAACACCAGGCAAAGCTGCCTGCGCAGGTAGAGGCTCTGAATCCTGCTAGCGACCTTCCACCTTGGGAAAGTAAGCCAGAAAACATCACCATCTCTTCCACGGTACCCTACATCACCACCAGAGATAAGCACAGCACTGTGAGCAAGAAAGCCCTGACACTGGCCATGCTCGAAGAAAAGTATCCCCAGGAAGCATGGATACGGGCATACACCGATGGATCAGCCACAGATGCAGTTCAGGATGGAGGGGCTGGGGTGTACATTCAGTACCCAAACGGAAAATGGCAGGCAGAGGCAGTACCAACAGGCCTTTACTGCACAAATTACAGAGCTGAGGTGGAAGCCCTAGTCCGCGCAGCTAACACCCTTAGTGGCACTGCAGACCCTGATGCCCAGATTGTCTTCCTTACTGATGCCATGTCTGTCCTTGAGGCAGCAACAGCAAGCAAACTGCCACGTCTACAAGAGGCACTGCAAAACATCAAGTGCACCAGACTGGTGCTGCAGTGGATCCCTTCACACTGTGGCATCTACGGCAATGAAGAAGCTGACAGAATGGCAAAAGTGGGCGCAGAGAAAGAACGAGATGAAAATGGAGTCAGCTTCACAGAGATGAAGAACATCATTAAGTCTGTGTACAGACCACCACAACGGCCCCTTAACAGTTACCATCAGCTGTCCAGACAAGAGCAGGTGACCATCTTTCGTCTGAGGACCGGGCACAACCGACTCAATTTCCACCTGCACAGACGCTTCCACCTCGTGCCATCTCCCCTGTGCCCTTGTGGAGAAGCAGAGCAGACCGCAGAGCACATCCTCCAGGACTGTGGGAACCACCAGCCGCTGAGGGAGGAGATATGGCCGAAGCCCGCCACTCTACAAGAGAAACTGTACGGGCCTGTGGAGGCGCTACAGAAGACCACAGATTTCATTTTGAGAGCCAAACTCCAAGTGTGACGGCGTTCGAGAAGAAGAAGAAGATCAAGAGATATTTTGCACACACCACCACCCCACCCCCACCACCCAAAAAAAAATAAAATGTACACATGTTTTTTTCAGCAGCTATACTGAGCATGCATACCGGAGCTTGGGCGGGGTACACACTGTGCTTGTAGTAACAAATAAACATCCAGAACATGGATCCGTCTGGACTCTTTCCAGAGTTCCTGCATGGGTTTGAAAAAAATACCGCCTTAACTGATTCAGTCCCGATGGCAAGATAATTATGGACTGACCATGATAGTTCAAGGTGGCGCCAGAATAGCTTGGCGCCTATTGGCTATTCTGGCACCACCTTGAACTAACATGGTCGATCTGTCTCCTGAATTGTACCTGGACACAATGGGTCAAAACGCGCCGCATTTCCCAAATTTTGGAGGCGCCACCTAACCACCATGGGCTATATACTGGTGGGAGGAGATGTATTGATCATGATAATTGAAGGCTAGCGCCAGATTAGCTTGGCGAATTCAGGCGCCAAGCAAATCTGGCACTACCCTTTAATAATCATGCTCAATCCATCTCCTGCGGTTGAGCGTTGGGGCTAAATGGGTTAACATCTCATAAACGAATTTGTTTGTTATTCTTTAATTTGCGGCGGCAGATCCATGGCAGGTCAGTGACAAGTGCAGCTAAGATAGAAATGGTACACACAAGGAAAGACATACTTTCTACAAACTCCACATGCAGCGCATGTTCTGTTTGTTTTCATAAGGAATATACTCGCACGCACGCACGCACGTAAACACACACACACACACACACACACACACACACACACTATCGATGCAATGAACACGTGGAAAATAGCAAAATAACAAGAACACTGCCATAGTTCTCGGGTCAAAGGTGTGTAGCAATGCGGCGTCGGCGTGTAACATGACAAAGCGGGAGCCTGCACCATTGTGAATGATAATACTTGTCTTTTTGATCATCTGCCGCTGGCCATCTCAGACCCAGCTAAAGCACGACCATTGCGAGCATAGTGAGTCAGAACATGTCAATCTATTGAACTGTAGTGAGTTTTCTTTTCCATCTTCATGTGTTGGCATGGGTGGATCTGGGGGGTGGGGTGGGTTCCAGACCCCCCTCACCCCCCCCCCCAAAAAAAAAAAAATGTTTCAGTAAAATTTGCTATAACAAAGTCCCTTTTGGGGTGTTTGGGCCCCCCCCCCCCCCTCCTTCCTTCCCGTTTGACTTTTTTGCTAGTTTTAAGACGCTACCCCTTTCCCCCCTAGAAGGTCTAGCGTCGGGGAGGCCTTTTGTGTCAGGTTGAAGGTCCCAAACCGCCAAAAAGTTGGAACCCACTCCCCCCACCGCCGCACGCGCACACCCCCTCCCCCGAGGTAACTGATCCGTCCCAATTTGGTTTGATCGATTCCGTGTCTGGCAAAAACTTGAAAACCCCCAAAAAAAAACCACTATAGTGCGACGTGTAACATTTTTGTTGTTGTTTGGTTTTCTTTTTGTTTTTTTGTATGGGGGGGGGGGGGGTCGTTTTTTTTTCCGTTTTGTTGTCAGTTGTTGTGGGGCTTATTGTTGTTTTTGTTTTTGGGTTTTTTCTTTGTTTGTTTAGTTGTTGTTTTGTTGTTTTTTTGTTGTTTTATTTTAACGATATTTACGCGGAATTGTAGACAGATTTAGTCTCTGCTACTCAGACGGCAACTTCGATTTAGAATAATTACAAATTTCTTACGTAGGAATCGATTTTCTGCGACAAAGTGCAGGTGCGGCTTTATGTCGTTGGGTGACTTTCGATGGCCGGGTCAGTATAGTGGCAGTGGTGTAAAATCAGTGTAACACGATGGCATGATACTCTGTGGTTACACCGCCGTTAGATGGCCTTAGTCGCCTGCTCGGCGTTAAACCCAAATAACTAACTAACTCTGTGATTACACTGATAGTCACGGTACAGTGAGCCGCAAACTGGGTCACTGCTCTGTTTGTGCCAACTCTGCTCTGCTCCGTTCTGTGAGCAGGCCATCAAGTTCAGACAAAATGGCGACGACGATCGTCCCAGTGCGCAAAGGCAATCGGGCCGATGTCGGCCTTTTGCGCATTGGGGTTGTGTATACATTACTGCAGTATTATAGTGATATGATTTTATTCACTTTCACGCCTTACAATAATGAGGTTATTTATTTGCTTTCTTACATCATTGTCAGTCTTACAAAGTTAGTGGTTAGAGCTTTTAGTGTGTGTGTGTGTGTTATTGTAACAGTGTATGTGTGAGTGTGAGCTTTTGCCACAATATGTGTCACTTTAGTTTTTGTAACATTTATTGTAGCGTTTTCTTTCTTGTACTTTGTGTTCTGTGAGTGTTGATCTTGTAAAGCGCTTAGAGCACCATTCATTTGGAGGTTAAGCCGGCGCTATATAAATGTACATTATTATTATTATTATTATTATAGTGTGTTTGGGTGTGTGTGTGGTGCGTGCGTGTATGTGGGTGTGAGTGTCTGCATGTAATTTTGCAATATAATGAAAATGCCTATTGGTTTCATTTTTAAATTCATATCTACTGTATCATTATTATTACGATTGATTTTATCGGATGTACTGTCAGACAAATTCCCAGAGAGCGGGACATATAATGTACTTGACTTGTTTGCCAATCGATGCCGCTGTGACATACTTCAGCCCACAAACATACTACGAACAATTATGTTCGTATCCAATCAAACAAACATGTCTGCAAAAAACAAACAACACACACACACACACACACACACACACACACACACACACACACACACACACACACACACACACACACACACACATTCTGAAACCGCTAACACAGATTGCAATTGTATTTAGGCATTGAACTGACGCGGCAACCAAAATCACTTGACGATTTCTCGGAGATCTTCAGTATTTTTTGTGTGCATTTCTATGCGTATCCTTTTGGTCTGTGTGCATAATGCACCTCGGCACGAATGGGTAGTGTGCAAAAACCATGTGTGCATACGCCCTGTGTGCACTTACACCCCGGCTCTAAAGGTGAGGTGCGCCAACTCAGCTACATTAAACACATAAATATGAACTAAAATTACTATGCATATAAAACATTTAACTTCATTTCACCAGCCCCCCCCCCCCTCCTCCTCCCCACACCTGCACCTAATACCACACCAGCAGGCACACCTGTCACCATTTGTGTTGACACTGAAGAACTTGTAATCAGTCTGACTAAATAAAAAGAAGAGACTGAAACAGTTATCACATACAAGCATAGGCCATTTGTTTTCATCCCTACGTCACACGACCAGTCACTTTAGCGCAAACCGTATCATGTGACCGTACCCCCACCCGGGTCTGCCCTGGGGGACTTGGGTGGGATTAACTACTTTTCAGTTCCCAGGGCCACCCTGGTCAGCCCCACAGGGTGGGTTTTTTCCCTCTATTCTGGGGCATGTGTTTCTGTCTACCCTTGGTCCATTCACCTGTATTTGCCTTTTTTAAACTCTCCCTACCGTCTGCGCTGCCTGTAGCTTTTGATATTGGATGTGTGTTGCTAAATGGTCTTAGCTTTATTTAGGCCCTATGTCGTAGGTTTATTTAACGTATTGGACCGGCTGGCTACATACATTCAATGTTCTGTTTAGTTTTTTTCACAAGCAGTGCAGGCACGTCCTGAGAAAGTCTTGTTGCTGTCGGGACGTTAAGCAATGTACAATCAATCAATCATGTGACCGTGATATTAAAAACCCCTGTAGCGAAAAATGGCGGACGAGTTATAGCCCTCTCGATGACGCGTTAGGACCTCGTTTTCGAGTCTTGACAGCAACTCGGCGGTTCGACAAAATAGCAGAAACAAACGCATTAAAGTAGTCCTATTTGACGTAATACACATCCTCTGCCTTATTTTTGGGACGTGAGGAGCCAACTTAAACAATATTTCACCACTAATTACTGACACAGCGCAAACAGCAAAAGCCTTCGCCAAATCCATCTCATCGCCATGCACCGAGCATTTCAATTACAGTTCGGGAAAACACGGAACAAAAATAGCTTCCGAGTGGTTTTTTTTAACCAATCAGAGACAGCAATCCTTGCAAACAACACACTGTCGTCTGCTCAGAAACCAACATGCCACAATTTCACCAAAGCACAGAGCAACAAATTCAAGAACTAAAACGAAAATACACACCCAGCAACACTATACACAAAGCACGATATTGCCAAAGTTCTCTCTTCACGTCGCTCAATACGGGACTATCTGAAGAAAAACATCTCACGAATTTTCGAAGACTATCTGACATCATGTCAACGCTGTAAAATAAAATCTTGCCTTCAAATCCATCTCAGCACTAGTCCTGCTGTTAACAACGAGCGTTTTTGGGTATTCCTTTTTCCAGATATCCAAACACACATGACACTTTAGAATATAACAACGACAATCTGCTGCACACTCGAAGCATCGGCCCTTCAGTCATCTTGAATCTAAAAGCACAAGGCACCATGCTAACTTGCACAAGCTGTCAGGTCGGAAGATGTCTTGATTTCTTTTACGAAAATAGTGGAGGAATGAAAACAAATACGTTATTGGTCGGAGGGGTTCGCTGCACGGACGCGGCCCTTGTAGGCCTTCGGGATGTCAAAGGAATCATTGTACCCCTCAGGCCTTCGGGGTACAATGATTCCTTTGACCTCCCTCACGCCTACAAAGGTCCGTGGTCCCCTCCGACCAATAACTTATTTTGTTTCCCTCCCTACGTCGCACGACCAGTCACTTTAGCGCAAACCGTACCATGTGACCGTGATATAAAAAACCCTGTAGCGAAAAATGGCGGACGTTTTGTAGCCCTCTCGATGACGCATCTTGGATGCCAGTTTTGTTCCATAAAAGATCGCCAAACGTTCTAAAGTACAGGGGAAAAGGACGGGCTTGTTCCATAGTATGTCCTGGTAAATCAAAGTGTCACAGTTGCAGTGCGCCTGAATCGATCAATGTTCAGGTCGTACTTCATAGGAAATAGATTTTTCTGTCCCCCATAAACCCGCCCGTCAGAGCCGTCTATTATCACTTCGGTGCCGTGGACGTTAAACCCCGAACTAACCAACCAACTAAAGTACAAATAGTGTTGAGGAAGATTACAAAGTAAAGTAGGTAAAAAGCACTGTCAGGGGAGAGAAATGCGTGCATGATCGACCAGTGATCATAGATCTACTATGGTCAAAGCACACACCAAAAAAAAAAAAAAAAGATAGGATAGAGGGGGCGCTAAAAAAGTGACTGGAAGCAATGCATATGGAAGCCCCCCCCCCCACCTCCCCGAAGGGGGGCGTATCACATATCCCACTGTTCCAGCCACTCGGTGCATGGAAATTTAAATCTATGTCCCCCCATGGGGGGTCCAGATATTTAGCCGGTGTGGACAGCTGTCATTTCGGTCTTGGCGACCTCATCAGCACACTATCGGCAATACTGGAGGAAGGCAGGAACTTTTGCCTACCTGCAATGACAGCCACAAGTTTTACTGTGGTGTCTGCAGGGGCATACATTCCATGCCTCCACCTAGAGCCAAACCTCCATGCACCCTAAAAGAGAACCCGTACTAAAAGGGGAGAAGGGGTCAAGTTGTTCGAAACAACAAGAGTACGGCTGGAGACGGCAACGTCATGACATATTTTAAATTACGTCATAAGTCTATTATGAGTATAAATGTATATTCGGCTTCGACGTCAGTCATGTCTGGCATGATCCGGGTCGCAAGATGTCTTCTTGATTTCTTTTACGAAAATAGTGGAGGAATGAAAACAAATACGTTATTGGTCGCCGGGAGGGGTTCGCTGCACGGACCCTTGTAGGCCTTCGGGAGCCCCGGGTCAAAGGAACCATTGTACCCCTCAGGCCTTCCGCGGCCTTCGGGGTACAATGTTTCCTTTGATCTCCCTCAGGCCTACAACTGAGGGTCCGGCGTGTAGCAAACCCCTCCGACCAATAATATCACATGTGGCTTTAACCCAGTTAGCCTCGGCAACGGGCCCTGCAGCGGCAGGAGTTGGACTCAGTGATTGATCCCGTTCTACTGGTTCATAGTCGTTAGACTAATGCCTCCAAAAGTTTCAAAATGCGGCCGTGGGCTTAAGAGGGTTAAGCATCACAAGGCTAAGAGGTTTAATAAACATTTGATAAAAACTGCTAGTGTTGCATCAGGTACTATGATGCAGTCAGTCCAAGACGCGGCCCTGTCTACCATGCACCCCCTCACCCCCCACCCCACCCCCCCCCCACCCCCCCACCCCCCGCCCCACCAGCCCCATATATATATATATATATATATATATATATATATATATATATATATATATATATATATATATATATATATATATATATATATATATATATATATATATATATATATATATATATATATATACGTTAAATAAAAGCTGATTACTTCAAGTATTTCACAGATAGTATACAATAATAAACTGACTCGGATTACGATTGCCTGGCCATACCTACCGATGACAGGCTCACAAGCCAGCAGACAAGCACATAACAGCTTCACTCTCACTCCACGCACGCGGCATCCCGAAGGAGAGCACAACACGCCTCCGGCATCCGCGCTGCCAGGCAGATCCCCAAACAACTGAGCAACTCTATTCACATATAGTGTTTGAACTCTATGAAAGGTAAATCTTCCCCCATCTGCGTTATTCTATGTTCACTACACTTATATGATGCGAGGCCAGGTCGCCTGGAAGGTACTAAAGGCTATTTTTAGCCGATTCAGCTCAAAGCGACCAACAAGACAGGCTAAGACTACACTACCCTGGTCTTGACAAGGATTCTGCAAAACTAAGCTGGTTTTAATTTGATGGTTTCGAGTTTTTGTATTTTTTATTTTATTTCTACTGTCGTCTTTTTAGTTCAAGGAAAGAAATTATTTCCGGTGGCATCATGTCGATGGTGTGTTGAGCAGACGATTTTAATTGTGCACCGGAGCAAAAATAAAACCAATTTATTTCTGTAAGTTCTCCGAGATGATGATACACTTCCACAACTTAGAAAGATATTGTGTTTAAGTCTTCTAATTTAGCATCTGCAAATATTTACAGCTGCCATTTCTTCAGTGCGGTCCTAATGTTCTGTGTTGTCAGACAAAATGGCGGCGACGATCGTTTTGGTGTGCCTTCTTCTGCTGTGGACATCAGCCTCAGCAACTCCAGAAACTGGACAATGGAGTGTCACTATAGCTTTGGATAAGGTAAGTTGTGTAGAACAGTGATTTGCCTTTACGATTTTTTTTACATCTGTTGTGTAGATAGCGACATGTACTCAACAGACATGAGTGGAAAGGCTGTTCGCTAAACAAGCCATGAAAACTAGATCCTTCTTACAGATGCAGTATTCAACTGTGTGCAGTCTATCCACGTCCAACTACAAAACAGAAGCTGATTATAAGCTTATACATTGCAACAACCAAACAGAATGCACTGCAGGAGTTACTGTCTGTATAAATAGTCCAATTCCCTAGCGCATTACACTACAGTCTGGGTTGCTTTGACTTGTGGCATAAATTCAGGTTAAGATTGTTACAAGATATTGCAGGAGTATATTTGGTACTGTACTGCATTTGCTGACATAAAATCTATTCTAAGTCTGATCTAATTTATATATTGTACTAATTACTATATCTGTGTTTAATTTGTATCATGTGTGGTGTTTTGCAGAATTTTAACTTGCTGGCATTTCCCAAGCACATGTACAAGGACAGCATGGTGTCGGTGTCAGGTCTGTAGTATCAGATGTCATCATTCTGGCACGCAGCATTCATTCACTTATCCCACCAGATCCATCTGTAAGAATCATAGATTCTCATGTGTTTCTGCAAGCGGCAGAGGCTTAAATTAAAGAGCATTCATGCCTTTAGCTGGTAGATGCATATTTGCTCCATTTGCATTCAGGAATAAAAGAAAACTGTCTGGGTTGGCACCACAACTGTAATGGTAACCAGAGACAGGTCAAGCAAACGCGTTCACTATATGTATGCATACAGATTAAATTATGGCAGACTTCTTGTTAATTTATGCAATATAAATCACTCGGTAACAACACACGCACACACCCCTTGTCCTAAGCATGTACACATCATGTCTTGATGAACCACTTTTTGTTTAAATAGTAGAGTTTAAAGCCTTGCAATTCACATGCCTGTATAAATATTTATAATTTTTATTATTTATTTTACTATGTATAATGCAATACAAAACACTCCTAGGCCTTCAGATTTTTTGTCAGCAAGTCTCATTCATCTGCCAAAGATGTGGATTCTCATGAGCATTCACAGTTAATATGGATCTGTTCTTTAAGTTATTTATATCATGGCTACAGCTTACTCAAATTACTGTCAACTTTGGTGTCCAGTCGAGGTGTTGAAAAGGGTGTGTCAAGGTGTCATTAACTCTTTCCAATCGGAACACTTCCGGTTTAACGTTAGCCCAAACAAACCTTTAGCCATCAAAACGCTTACGCTATAGCATTATGCTCTTGCCGTCTATAGACGAGTCACTAGTATTCTAGGGTTGCGTTGTTAAAAAACTCACATGAAGAAGAGCTATCGGTCTAAGGGAAGCAACCACTATAATATGTTTCACCAACCATTTCTAAAATATCTGAAAGTGAATGCCTTTGTCCGATGGTGTTGGAACAAGGCCAAAGTAGCCGACGGCGTGCTTTGGATCGTCTCTGACGATGTGCTTGTTCGATCCTCATGAGCGCGGTTTCAACAGTGATTTTTAGCTAGCAAAATTGTGATTCAAGAAGGGACAGATCTCATGTGTGATTTATTTGCTTGTGGAATACAATTTTCTGCCATGTTGGTGAGTAAATCTGGGTTTTTCTTTCCATGTACACTGTTGCTACCAAAACCGTGTTTCTCATTTTTTTGCTCCGCCATGTTTGTTCTGTTGCATAATAATCAAATTGGTTCGATTTCCCACTAAACTGATGCACAAACACATGCAGTTTTGAAAAGTACTTTTAATTCTCTTTCCAACGATACCCAATTTATTTATGGTTGTTACCTTGGGAGGCTGTGAAAATTAATTCAATCTACCCCAGAAATTTACGTCACCAGGGAACACACGTCCTTTTCCTACTAAGTCTGCAGGGAACTGACTCGCTGAGAATGTTACGATGGGAAAGAGTTAACCCTTATCATTCAGAATACACCAGTGTGTGAAATACGTTTGACTAAAATAGTTCAAGGGTAGTGCCAGAATAGCTTGGCGCCTCTAAGCGCTAAGCTATTCTGGCACCACCCTGAACTAAAACCATTGGTCTATATCCTTTATTCCTAATCTGTAAGTACTATATAGTATAAATGTAGCTTGCATATGGGCAGTGTATAGATTTGAAGCTTTTAGCCTTGGTATGATATGGGTTAAATGTGTGTTAAGGTGTCAATGCATGCTCATTCTAGCCCTAAATATACTGATATGTTCTATATGTGGTACAGATAGAGTGGAACCCAGTCAGGCACAGACTTTCAATAGCTACAGGGCCCATGATAGTCTATGCCTTTTATAGACAGAAGGAGTGTTAAAGTGTTTGAATCCCGATGACCCCCTCCTTCTAAGGAACAGCTAGAGAAGATCTTGTGCAGGTAGAGCTTTGATAATTGAATAACTGAACCCCTGCAGCTGAAAGGGGCCTTGACACTCTCTACCACAGGCATGGGCTAATCATTGATAACTGGTCATTAGGTCACATCGGGGAATCCAGCATGCAGTGGGATCACTTAAGTTAGATTTTAATACAACACAGATCTACATAAAACACATTGAAATCCAACTTGAAATTTCCCACCCTGACGTATTGTTTTCAATTCTCATCAACTGTTTTATTAACAATTGGAGCGGGGGAAAAGTGGGGAAAAATCGTTTTGCACCCTGAAGTTGAGTCAAAGGGTCTATCTTGCAATTGCATTTGTTTATCTATCCCACTTTTGATCTCGCCCCATCCTGCATGCAACGGGGTACATCAGCCGTGAGAGTGACAAGAATGTTGCCGCTTCACAAATTAAAACTGGATGCAGCCTTTTTAAAAATTAAAATTGTTGGGCAATAACTGAAGCAAATACCTGCTACAGCTTTCAGGGGCACTGCACCCCGCTATGTGCATGATGGAGTGAGACAGAAAGTGGGACAGGTAAACACAAGATACACCCTTTGATAGACCCTTTGAGTTTGACTTGGCTTCGGGGCGAAACACATGTTTGTTTGTTTTTTGGCAATTTCTAAGAAAATGGCTGATGAGAATAAAAAACAATGCGTTTTGGGACTTTTAGAAGTAGGAATTCAGTGTGCTCTGTGTAGGAGAATCTAAAAAAACGGGACTCAACTGCACACTGGGTTCTCTGATATGACTCACCTTGTTGCTATTTACTACTACCTGTGTTAACTCATTCTACCCCAGACACACCACAGCAAGATAAGGATCGACCATGATAGTTCAAGGGTGATGCCAGAATAGCTTGGCGCCTATGGGCGCCAAGCTATTCTGGCATCACCCTTGAACTATCATGGTCGATCTGTGTCCTGCACTGCTAATGCAGTCTTCAGAGGACAATGGCAAAATTTGGGGATTTCGGTGTTGGGGTAGAATGAGTTAAGAAGTGACCAACTACACAACGAGCATACCATGGGGATGGAAGGGCTTTGATCTGACAGCAGGTGTTTAAAAGTCTTTTGTATTGGCTATTGTGTTATAAGAGCATGGGGGATTAGGCAGTCTCACACCTGAGTGATTTGGTGACTTGCCATCCTTGGCTGGGGACTTGTCTGCATTGAATTGGCATTTATTACTTCCACGGTTTCAGTTGTTCATAGCCATTATCCCACACCCCCTCTCTACCTGACGTTTCCTTTAGGACATGCCTGTTATGCTCAGGTGTGACATTCAAACAAAGACATAAATTGCATGCTCATTCCATCTACAACACACACATCTTTGTGAGCCTTCAGGTGCCAAGCTCATCCGGCACTACCCTTGAATTCATGATAAATTCATCTCCTGCTGCAGGGTCCTGGGGCTAAATGGGTTAAGTGTATGGCTGGCTTTAAGACAGTTATGAGTGAGCCTCTATATCCCCTCCACCCCCCCCCCCCCCCCCCCACACACACACACACACACACATCTATCACTCCTCTTTCTTCCCGACACCTATGACTATGAGCCCTCACAAATGGTGGCGGCATATGAATGACTTAGACTAGAGCAATGATGGTAGATTCGTACAGTCAAACAGCCAGCAGATGAGCCTCCCATCACTCCCCACCGCCCCTGCCTATGGACCTAGGAGTCCGACCTGTGATTTTCAGCAAAACATTCTTTTGATGTCATTCTTTGCAATTTTTTCTTTAATTTATTTTTAACTGCACCAACTCCCTTGGATTTGTCACTTGGCAGTGATGTAAAATTCAAAAGTGACATCTGCTACTGATGTCACTATGCAAAAGCGTCCATTGCTGCGGCAATGACAAAACGGACAACTGGTGGCGGCAACAGCATGTGTTTGTCACACATGATCTGAGATGGGCTAGCATCCTTTGCCTTTGATATTAATGATAAGGAGACAAGTCGTATGAATAAGATCAACCAGGACTATGTTCAGGGCATTCATTCAAGAAATACTTAACCCTTTTAGCCCCAAGTCCCTAGCCCCAAGTCCCTACAGCAGGATATATAGGATCAGCAGGATATACAGACCATGATAATTCAAGGGTGGTGCCAGATTAGCTTGGCGCCTGAAGGCGCCAAGCTAATCTGTCAATACCCTTGAATTACAATGGTCAATCCATCTCCTGCAACTGGTACATAGTCATTAGGCAAAACTTCCAAAATTCGAGAAATGGGACCTTGAGGCCACAAGGTTAATTCTGAAAAATAATAATGTGGACTTCCAGAATAATAAACAGAGAATTCAGTCACCAATTTTGATTTTTTTTAAAAAAGTAAACATGAAACTGAGGAATTTGACGTGTTAGTGTAGTTAAGGGGTTAACTTTAAATCTTGTCTGTTTCCACACAGTGGTTCTGCACTGTAAAGGGGATGTTGCGGTTGACATAGAATGGATGCTCCGTGCGTCACCATGCGCCCTGGAGTTCTTGAGTGCTGAGGAACAGACCACCAACATCAGCCAGGTACTGCTTTCTTACTCTTCTGTGTTCAACCCCATTGGTACTGTTTACACTTACAGTACCACACACACACACACTGTTTACAGTAACATGCACACTGTTTACAGTTCCACACACACACTGTTTACAGTACCAAACACACACACATTGCATGCAGGAGCCAACCATGTAATCGGGCACCAAAGCTAGTTGGGTGTTACACTTGAACTATCATGGTGGCTCCATCTCTTGTTTTACTCTGTTGGGGTCAAATAGATTAACCCTTTGGCTTTTGGTAGAAGTTTTATCACAATGATTTTTGCAGGAATCATAATGGCAAACACAACTGCTGACAGCCGAAGGGTTAAACAAGGAGATGGTAAATTAGTCAGGCAGTGTTTTTAGGCATCTGTGGCAACAGAAAACATTCATATATCCGCTGGATATATAAGCTGTGGTGGGTTTTTTTAACCGATATTTCTTTTTCTTAATCTTACTCTTTTTTTTCCTTGATTTTTGGCTCACGTGCGAAGCAAAAGTGAGTTATGTTTTGGGCCAGTGGTCGTCTTACGTCCATGGTAAACTTTAATATTGGCATTTTCTTGGAGACTATTCAAGCCACAGTCTTCAAACTTGGCCCAAGGATACTTTGTGGCAAAATCTTTCTAACATACCAATGTGAGTGACCTCTCTCAAAGGTCAAGATCTCAGGAAATCCGGAAATAGGTAAAAAATAGCCATATTTTGACAAGATTTATGTTTTTTAAAGTGCTATTCACAACTTCAATCCCAAACTTGGTACAAAGATACCTGATGGTTAAAGGGGCAGTCCTGACCTTTTTTAATGCTTCAGTTTGCAAGAAACTTTTACTGGGATTCAGTATACACACCCACCCTATTGTCCCACCAAATGCTTGCTTTCGTCCTTTCAAAGCGAAAAGAGGCCATCGGAATCTTGTGGCTGGACCAAATCAAAAGATTGCTTCTGATAGGCGATGGTAGCTGATGTCATAACTATTCTATACGACCTTAGGTCATCTGCATAATTATAACCAATCAGATACAAGATGGCGGATGAACCAGCCGAAGAAAAAAGAAAGTATCAGTCGACTCGCGCCAGCCGACAATGAGAGACTCGGAATTAAAGAGGAGAAAGAGAGACAAGATACCCCTAAGTAGAATTGACATCAGACAAGGGAATATATAAAGCTTCGCTTGACCGCCCATCCGGAATTTGTCGCTTTCTTGCTATGTGAATCAGTAAGTAATCCGGCTACGGTCTTTGTCGTTCCTATAGTTCCGCGAGCTCTAGTGATTTTCAGAATTCATGATCTTCAGTAGAATTTATCTCTCACTGATTTTGCAAGATTTTAAACCTGTTTTATCATAAAGTTACGAGCTAGTTCATCAGATTTTATGCTGCAAGGATCTAAAAACTATGGCCTGTGTGTCAAAATTGCGGCACTGCCGACATCGATGGTCGTGACACGTTTTTGTCTGTGCGGGCTCTCATTCACTCGATTCACAGAGGTAGTGTTTCTGCTGCAATGGTGCATTTGTTGTTTCCAGAGGTGCTTTTAGTTACGTAGACTTTGATGTGTGAGATGTGAAATTGCAATGCAGAAAGTGGGTATAAATACCACTGTTCTGTTTCGTGACGCTGGCTCAGTCACTTGGCGCGGAGAGAGTCGAAGAAGCCACACCCCCAGCGCGATTGCCCGTTACTCAGGGTAGCAGGTCAAGCGGAGCCCGCATTGATTTTGACAGCATAGCGAATATGGAAGGTTTATTTTACATTCTCGTGGAAAATTATGTCAAAGGGATGCTGGAGAACATCAGTAAATGTCTACACTGTCATGTGTCTACCCACAATGATGACCTCCGTCATCCGCAGTATTGACTGGGTTCTGCCTTGTGACGTAGGCTAGTAAATATGCACAAATTCAAAACGAGGCTGATGCAGACGATAATTTGCGCTCTCGGGTACAAAAACAACACATCCACCAAACGATGAATTTCGACATTTGGCATTGTATTTTCATCATAAAGCCCTAAGTTAGTACACAAAGGACCCATACATAATACTGTCAGCAGTATCTGTTGCAGACAGTTTTTCGACTGTGTTGAAATGCTTGAACCTGGGGAGAATAACTTTAAACATTTCTATGCATAGTACTTCACCCCTCGGAAAGGTCAAGGGTCACAAGAGCTCAGGAAATAGGTAAAAAATAGCCATATTTTGGCGAAAGATGTTTTTTTCGCAAATACTATTCACAACTTCAGACCCAAACGTGGTACAGAGATACCTGATGGTAAGGCCTTCCAATGCATACTAATTTGGATGACCTATCAGAAAGGTCAAGGGTCACAGGAAATAGGTCACAAATAACCTTTTTTTTTTTTTCTCAGATACTATTTACAACTTCATTGCAAACCTGGTACACCTGGTACAGAGATACCTTAGTAAGATTTTTTTGAGAATTTTAGGTTTTTTTTCAGAATTTTTGCTAAACATTTCAAGCAAATGTAGAAAAAAGGTAGCTGATGATAGGATTTTTCTAAGCATACTAATTTGTTCACTAATCATAAAGGTCAAGGGTCATGGGAGGTTGACAAAAGTGAAAATTTTACAGGTACAAAAGCCAACACTTTCCTTATGTGAGAGCATTTGCTTACTTCAATGACCTGTGGGAAAGGTCAAGATCACAAAGGTCAGATTAAGTATGTTGATCGGTCATGCATGTGAGCCATAACGGCTTTGCATGCCATTCTTGTTTGCAATCATTATTACATGGATTGTTTTGATTTTTCAGTCTGGTAATGACAAGAGAACTGAGAATCTTTTTAACTACCCGGTGTGGTACGAGGACCCACCCTACGATGAGTATGAGTACCTCCGCAACCACACTGGCAACAGCCAATGCGGGGACGGACAGGCATTTCCCCTGGGGGTATGTCCTTATTCTGTTGATGATTATGTTGTGTGTGTGCATGTGTGCAAATGTTTGCTTACACCTGTGTGTTGTGTAAACCCATTACATTCTGAGGCTGATTTTTTAAAGTTTTTTCATTGTCCTATGAAGGCTACATTACAGATTATGAAATAGATCAACCATTTTAGTTCAAGGGTGGTGCCAGAATAGCTTGGCGCCTGAGGCGCCAAGCTATTCTGGCACCACCCATGAACTATCATAGTCAAATTTATTTCAAGCAAAAGTATATCAGGATGAAAAGCTTTAAAATTACTGTTTTTAGACTACATGTGTGTTTGCTGTGCTGAATCACAGATTCTTTTTTGTGTTTTGTTCCTCTTCTTGGGCCATGGGCTGTCCTTGTGCCAGTTTGGTCACCCCATTTTATGGTCACCTAGTGTTTATTGTCACATTTGTGTTGCAAATGAAATTTACGGTCACAGCCAAACAGTACGGTAAAGCACGACGGGCCAGTGACCACTCGCTCGACACCTAGCCAGCCACCACACACTCTTGACAAAGCCGGACATTGTGCAGACCTGTTTACCCATACGTTTTTTTGCGTATTTTGTACGCAATTTTTAGGAACAGTACCCCAGTACGCAAAAACGAAAATAAATACGATCAATTTTTTTTTTAAATCCGGAAAAAAACACGATTCACAATTTCAATCTTCATTGCCAAGATCCCCACCCGGGTCTGCCCTGGGGGACTTGGGTGGGGTTAGGTATTTTTTAGTTCCCAGGGTTACCCTGGTCAGCCCCACAGGGTGGGTTTTTCTCTCTATTCTGGGGCATGTGTTTCTGTCTACCCTTTGTCCATTCACCTGTCTTTGCCTTTTTAAAACTCTCCCTACTGTCTGCACTGCCTGTAGCTCTTGATATTGGATGTGTGTTGCTAAATGGTCTTAGCTTTATTTAGGCCCCATGTGATAGGTTTATTTAACGTATTTGACCGGCTAGCGACATACATTCAATGTTCTGTTTATTTTTTTCACAAGCAGTGCAGGCACGTCTTGAGAAAGCCTTGTTGCTGTCGGGACGTTAAGCAATGTACAATCAATCAATCAATTCATTGCCAAGAACGATAACTCTTTGTTCGTTTTACCACCATATTTTGGTCGGCACGCGGCAAGATGTTGAAGCGTCAAACGAGCAATTGTGATGCCTCTACAAAGCCTTTTTCGAAGAAAAAGAAGAGGGAACAGATATTTATGGACAGATACAAGAAGATTCTAGGGATATAGGCTTCTGCTGCAGAAAACGCGTATGCAAGATGTGCCTACTGCAAGGCTGATTTTCAGTTCCCGGCATTGCGCACTCAGGTCAGTGTGTACAACATCGAGTACCATTGTGAGAAAAAAAAAATCCCACAAACTCAATGAGGCAACTGCGAAGACTGCTGCTCAGTGCTCACCCATTATAAAATTCATACCGTCACAGAGTATCAAGACTGAGGAAGAGTCTGTGATCAGAGCAGACTGTAATGCTGACTGTCGGAACTGTTCAAAACAATCTGTCTCTTTCAACGGGTCATACTAAAACCCGGAATAACCTGTCCTAAGCTGAAATAACCATATCCGTAACTATTATTGCGTACCTAAACACAAAATAATCATATGTTAGAAGTTTGGTTTACATTAAAGTTGATTTAGTTGTACTAGTTAGCCGTTTTCCACTGCCGTTGTCGCGTCGATTACTTCCCTTGCTACACGATCACGCTGTCCGAAAACAGTCGGAATAACCTCTCCTAAACCAAAATAACTACATAAACACATACTATTAAGTACTTAAAGTCGTCATATTCATATATTTGAAGTTGTAGGTGCCGTAAAAGTTGTTTATTTAGCCTTAGAAAGTTTCGAAGGGCCTGTTTGAGCCTCTCAGTCTATGCGCATTCGCCCTGACCGTTCGTCCCAAACACATTTCGTCCCATGACGTTTCATCCCCGATGCTATTTGATAATGGAAGACATTACGTTATGAACCGACGGACCATGATAATCTGTTGACATTCAAAGAGAACATAACTGGACCGATTCTGAGCTCAATTATAGACGTTTCTGAGACTTTTTTTTTTTTTTTTAAAGGAATCATTAGTTCATGTTAATACATAAAGACAGTGGATTAGACTGCTTGTATTTTTTCTCTTTTTCTTCCTTCTTTATTTTATTGTTGGTAATTATTTGTGGTAGTGGCGGTGGTCAGAATATGTAAAATTTTCCTAACAGAGCGCTGGTGGGACAGTCAAATTGACACCAAAAGTGCTGCTCATTTCTCTAAAGTTCAGAGATACAATATTGGACAGTTGATGCCCACCCATCCCCTAATCTATTAATTATTCTAATCAACTAGCCATTTAGACAAACCAACGCCACCCCAATACCGCCAATGCCTCTATTACCTAGCCGTACTAGTTCCACCCCAGAAATTATTCAAGCTATGATTTTTTATCAGCTGCTAACCCGTGATTATTAAGGCAGATCCCCCACCACACCTAAATAATTAATGCTGTCATTGACTTCTTTAAACAATGGCTAATTAATCAATCAACGCTGCCACAGTGAGATTATATTTTGAATACGATCGTACACAACACTCTCTTCACAGCGCTCCATGTGTGTTTGGTGTCTTCTCTTTGCTTTTTCACAACACATAAAGGACACACGCCTTGACATGAGTTTACAAATAGGCTGTGAGGTGTTTACGCGGCTGTTATTAAAAAACAAACAAGGCTGTCAAACCCGACTTTAATCAAAGTATGTAAAGAATGTGGTAATATTGTATGCGACACGCGGCATACATCGTACAGACATACGTAACATGTGCTGCACAGACATACGCAGCTTATGCCATAGGTACACACACACACACACACACACACACACACACACAGCATTCACGGTAGGAGAAAACAAAAGCTACCAACGATTACAACACAGTCAGTATATAGTGCTGAATAGCTAGTCAAGCCGTCACGCGTCACCGGTTTATAACACACACACCCGCTTAGTGTACATAAAGCTGAACAATCAGCTGGCTAATTTTGGCTCAGCATAGGCAAAAAAATTTTCTCGCGCAGTAAAGAACATTCTCGATTCCAAAACTGTCCCCCCTACAACTGAAACTGTCTTCAACAACTAAAAGTGTCCCCATCAAAACAAGGGGGACAGTTTTGGAGCCTAGAAAATTCCAAAGCACGTGTTTGCTGATGTAATCGCCCACAAATAGCATATGTATGTCGTAGTTGGCTACACGTCAGCGTTTGCTGATTCACATCTTGTAACCTGTTCCCACGAAAGGGACCTTAAGTCGCTTTCCGTCGAATGGAGCTACAGGCCGAAAGGAATGCAGGGGGTCATCTTGGGTTAGTTTGAGTGATCAACTTTAAATGCATGTTTCTCGCTTAATAACAGATCTACAACAATAGTTTGTGCATCAAATTAATTTGTATTAATAGTAGATTGTAATGGTGTAAATATCTCAAAACTCAAAATTTCCGACTTATGGTCCTTTTTGTTGGAACAATCAATTTTTGTTGGAACAGGTCACCTATAGAGGTATAAAGTCGACTCACAGTCTAGAAAGTTTCAAATGACGTGTTTGCTTATGCAATCGTTTGCAATACCGCAGGTTTAAAAGTAAACCCACAACCAATAATCATTTCTTTTCCGATTATTTCGGTGCCAGTAGGACAGTAAGCAGGGCCAAACGATAACCAGGCATAAATGGCGAGCAACCAAAACGAATCTGTTGAGGAAATGGAGATTAGTGAAAGCTCAAAACGAACTTACACTCAAGCTTTTTTAGACGAGCTGACAAAAGACGAGACTCTTGCTAAAAGTCGCCTACGCATAGACTTAGCAAGAGCGAAAAATAGAAAGGAAACATGTTTTCAAAACATGAAAAAGACAAAAAAGAGAATTAAACTTATGGTTGAAAAGCTACGAGAGCAACAATCATCTTTTGACGCTGCTGTTGCTGACATACAGAGGCTAAAAGGTCTCCTTAAGGAAGAAAAAAGTGGCTAAATGTGGCAGTGTTTTTTTCTACACGTCTTTGGCATACCTCGCAAGGGGGAGCCATAAATACCTTCTAGGTATTCTGATGAGACCTAACAGGTTGAAATGGCTCACAGGTTAGTACTCTATTTTTCATAGTTTGAGATCTTTCTTTCTCATATGGTGTGAAATCTGTGACACTAACCTTTGAAAGCTCTGACATTTCCAAATCAACTCCAGCGTTATCCAGGGCCTTTTGAAAGCATTTGTGTACCCAGGTAAGGGAACGGTGTAATTTAGTGTAACACATGACCGCTTTTTAATACCAGGAAGGTGTTCGCTTTCAATAGGCGTGTAGTGAAATAAACACCATTACAAGATTCAAGTAGGGACAGGAATATCAGGGATAGGCAGAAGGGGACTTCAAAAGCACCTCATATTTTTTTTTACTGAGTTCATGCCTAAAACATGTTTTTAAATTAACAAAACCATACCTCAACTTAAATCATAATGTATTTTGAGAAAAAAAAATTATAGCTTTATTTTAAAAACAATTCACCCACGCGCTGGGAAAAAAAAAGTAAATTACAAGTACATGATAAGGTAACCTATAAGTTACTTTCAACTGACACATAACTTATAGGTTACCTTATCATGTACTTGCAAGTTAGTTGTCACAAATTCTTATAAGTGACTTAAAATAAGAACTTATAAGAACCTAAACATAAGAACTTGTAAGTTATTGACCCAAGACAACAACTTACTCGGACATTTTCCCCAAGTTACAAGGACAACAAAAAAACTTTTTTTCAGTAATACTCTGGTGGTGGAGCTGATGGCGTCAAATGGGCAGGCGTGAAAGGCATGACATCTCTTTGTGAAGAGTATGACAAAATTAATGGATTACTAAAACCTATCGTCAATTGCTTATAAGTCCTTGAACTCTTTTCATAGTTTATTCCTCCCCTATCTTTTTCCCTTCTTCTAAAAAAGATTTCTTTAGCTCTTCAACATTCATGGGTTGACTACGCATCTTATTCTGTATTTCAGATTTCTGTTGTTTGTAATTGGCCAAATCATCCTGCACTCTCTTAAATTCTTGATCATCAATTTTATTATCATCTAAAGCCTTACTGATAATAAGTTTCATACTGCTCAGCTTAGCCCCAGCGAGCATACTCAATGCTTCATGCTTCTGTAACTTCGTATGAAATCTTTTTTTAAGGGCCTCCATACCAAAGCATGCCAGACCTGCGGCAGCACCAACACCTTCAACAGCAATTCCTATGACACTTCCCACTCCCATAGCAAACAGAGCTAAACCAGTGACAGATAATCCAGCTGAAACCACACCCACGGCCATTGATGTGTTGTGTACAGAATTGAAAACCGTTTTGTAACGTCGTTTACACCTCGAGTATTTTGCTTGTTCTCCTTCCAAATACTTCAACGCTTCTGTAATATTCATTAAACGGAATGAGTCTGCCTGTAATGATCTATCTGGAACAATAGGATCAAGCGGCTCAGGCGGTATTTGCGGATACAGTGGTGGCATTTTTTGTGGCAAATATTTTTTATATTTAATCTTCTAATTCATTTTGCAACTCTTCAAAGGTATACAATTTGTTAGCGTAATAAAATGAAACAAGATCTATGTGTTCCAGGTTTATGAAACTTAGACGAACTAGAGTTGCTTTATCAATCACTACCTTAACAGCAGGGACACTACTCGAAACTTCAAAATCTGTATTGATTTTTCTAATAGCAATAACAACCTTTGTTGACTCTGCTACTGAGCTATCCCTCGTAAGTTTGATTCCCTGTGCGATATCTGCTTCTTTCACAGCATCCAAAGATCTCATGAGAATTTCAAAAACTATTGTCGCTTCTCTATCTATGGTAAAATTTGCTGGTAAGAACGAAATAGAAGTATCTGTTCTACCCTTTCTATTTGTAAGAAAATACCTTCGTTTTCCATACTCTTGAAGTTTTAGTTTTTCTCTGCAATTGGTTTCTGCGAAATAGCTTGGCACAAGACTTACAAGCATTGGCTCAGAGTTAACAAAGAGTTAACAACTTTTCTAAATACTAAGGCACCTTCATCAGTAAAATAAACATAAGGACTGATAAAAACAAACTTTACATCCCATACAATGGGAATAGGTGCAAGCGGAACAGGGGTAGGAATAATTACCCACTTATTACCCACATGTTTTAAGCTGTAGAGCACATTACTTACAGGAGTAGGAACAGTAACATCATGAAGTTGACTTAAGTTTAGGAAACTGTCTCTCAGCGCCATCTTTTACATCATCAATTACCTTTTGTTTGTACAATCCAACGGAAACAAGTTCAAGGCCATACACCTCTCCTACCTCACCTTCTTTATCAAAATCTTGCACGTCAGCCAAATCTTTTAACTCTATTGACGGACACGCAACTGGAATAATTTTTGTCTTTGGACCACCACTCATTTTTTATTCAGCAAAAATAAAATTTATTTAACTTCCAACACAACACTAAAATCATGCATTATAACTGGTTTTCCATCCTGATTAGTTACAGATAAACACAGTGATTCAAAGAAACTGGCACCTAATTTTTTAAACTGCAAATTAGGAAATCTAATAACTTCACTCTCACAATAGGGAGCGGTTTCAGTCGGTAAGCATCTCAACAAAGTCGAAGGCTTTCCATTGTGAACATTTTCAGTTGTGTTAAGTTCTTTTAAATGAACATTTAGCACTGTGTGTACCGACAAATGAACAGGATATTTTCCAGTTATTTCATCTTCAACCATCGTAGGCGACCAACCACCAATATTAGCACTTCCAAAACCCATTACCCAACTTTCATCCTTAGACGTTATATGTCTGCCTATTAAACCGAGCAAATATGCAAGTTCACTTGAAATTATAGGCTGACTACCTACAGGAAATTCTAATGTAACACGTAAGTTAGCCTGATTTAAAGTTGCTTTAATTTTTAATTTAGTTTGAAACCATTCAGCGAAAGTACAAAAGTCATAATGCCCAGATGGTATAAGTGTGTTTTAGTGCCCAAGCCACTATTACCAGCGTTTCTATAACTGACATGAAAACTTGTATCATCTGTTACATTAAACCACTTTACTGTGTAGAACATTTCATGGATAGCTACAGCCTTGCTTCCATCACGATTATCAATCTCATTAGTTAACCACACTGGTTTGCTTGTGTCAAGATTTGATAAGGTTATAAACATTTTTTATTATCACATAAAAAGAACAATGGAATTTAAATCACCAACAATTGCCACTGTAAATGCATTTCAATTTAACATGGATGCCAAGTATAATGTCGCACCTACTTATGACCAGAAAATAATTCAACTAAATGAGCTTGATATAGCTTTGTCAGAAGCAGATTTATTTCAAGTGAAAGTACCCAACCCTTATGATCATTACCTAAACCCTCCAATAACAGATGATGCAACTGCAAGAAAGTGGTCCTCAAGCCCACTACAGATGTTTCAAAACCAACTTAACTTTGCTATACTATGTTCAACTACAGGCTGTGGCGTTTCTTTTACAGACCATTTGAATCACCCAAACAAAATGATTAAGTCTATCGTTTCCACACATATTACCAGCTTAGAAGAATACTGTCAGAACTCCATACCCCACTGCCCACTGAATCCAGTTTTAATCAGTTTAACAATCCCATGGATTTGAAAGCATTTGAACGAATCTGTAATGAATTTAACATTAGTACAAAGTATGACTTTACACAAAAACTTGATGATCACAAAGGCATGGTACATTGTATTATGCTATGAGTCACAGACAATACCCTCAAGATTACTGGCCTCCCTACTCTTCATTCTCATCAAAATCTGAAGTGTGGTTAGGGTCAATAGAACAGAAACAGTCTAATGCCTGGACCACATTTGTCTTAGACAGGAGTGACGGGTTTACTCAAGCAGGAGTTGAGCGCATAAATGAGTCTTATCAGAACATATGTGTGGTGTATACTACAGGGCTGTGCACCCCCCGTATTCTTCCGTATTTCGTACGGATCATTTTTTAAAATACGGAAATACGGATTTTTGAACAGAATCCGATTTATCTTCTTTAAAAATACGAAAATCGTCTGCTACGCAAAGGCCGACAACCAAGGACTTAAAATTCCCGACCGCCGAATATTTCCGAGATCGAATGAACAAGTTATGCGCATGCGTCAATGCATTCGTGTCTCTCTCGGTTAATCACGACCAGTTCCGACTACTGCCGAAGTTCAGCTAAACTTTGTGCGCATGCGTCGTTCGGCTGGGTCATTTGATTTCCTTTTATTTACAAAATGGATGACAAGCCGGAAAGCGGGAAAGTGTTCCCAGATAAAGAGGAATCCGAATGTTCATTGCCACCAAAAAAAAGGCGTGTACAGGTTTACAAAAGCTCTTACAGCAAGACATGGAAATGTATTGGGCCAAGTAAAAAAGGTGACAACTATGCTTTTTGCAGACTTTGTGAAACTGATCTTTCGATAGGAAGTGGGGGAGGGAATGACATTACAAGGCACGTAGAGTCAAAAAAGCATCAAGAAATCGAGAAAGTGAAAACTTCAAAATCGAACACTTCAATTACTGCATTTTTTTCGTCATCAAGTGGAAGGCAGCTAAACGAAGATGCAAGTGGCGAGCATTCAGTTGCAGTTACACGTGCTGAGGTAATGATGTGTGAGCTTCTTGCTCATCATAATCTGCCCCTTGCTGCTGCTGACACTTTGGCCAGTGGATTCAAGCACATGTTTCCAGATAGTAAAATTGCAGCAGGTATGTAAATGGTTATGTAAAATATAATGTCTATGTACTTTTTAAAAAAACTTAATGCAACAACATGATGCCAAAAGAGAGTGGAGAAATTAATAAAATGCTAAATTATTATAAATATGCAGTCAGTAACTTGAGTAAGTCAAATAGTTTATCCAAAAAAAGATAAGGCCTATATGCATCAACGTTACATAGCCCTACCAAACAACAACAAAAATACAATACAATTAGTTTACTATAGACTTGTTAAACATTGGTTGGTTGTAGTTGCATCTCTCCCTGTCCCTATCAAGAACCCGCAATGATTATTGCATCAGTTAGGCCTACTATCTTCTAGTTCTAAGCACACTTTCATTTGCCTTTTGTATTTCTTTTGCGGTGGCCAAATCTACTTTCAGTTTCACTTTTAGCCAGATAGGCCTACTTTTGCTATTGTAAGGCGCAGTAATAAATGCTCTGGTAGAGATACTGATCATACCTTCATAGTATGCCCTAATGTTAGTTCCAGCTCAAAACACTTATAATCAAAATAATATAAATTAAAACAAGAAATAATTTCTACATACGAAACAGTGATTAAACAATTATTATTTTTAATTATTATTATTGTTGTAGTAGACTACCACTACTGCCCGATATGAGTAGCAGTGTAATAGATATAGAACAGATCACCATTATACAACATTATATATAATATTAAATAAAAAATTAGGTGTGTAGGCCTACAAAATTTACCAGTTTTGCCTTATTATTTCCTGTGGGGGTTTTCTTCCAAAGATTTATGTCGTTATTCTTTCCCTGTCATTTTTTTTTTCAAAATAAATTGTAGCACCACAAAATGTGTCAATATGTTTTTAAAATGTGGTCTTATGAGTGAGCTCTTATCTATTTTAATATTAATGCTATTGTGAATGTTAAATTTGCTTATATTCTTTCTCTATCTCCACATTGCAGACCTTAGGTGTGGGAGAAAAAAAGCAACTTGTTTAATCAAGACCCTTGGTAAGGATCAACAAGAAGAGTTGTCCGAGAGGCTTCAAAAGTCAGCATTTACACTATCCACAGATGGAAGTAACGATGAAAAGAGTAAACAATATTCGCTGGTTGTTAGATCTGTAGACCTTTGTACTGGACTAGTTAACTCTGAGTTATTGTCTTTACCAGAGTGCACTGGACCCTCCACTGGTGAAAACATTTTTAAGCTGTTGGATTCTGAACTGAAAGCAAGACACATTGAATGGAAGGACTGTCTCTCACTAGGATGTGACAATGCTGCAGTTATGACGGGAAAGCACAAGGGAGTTGTGGCTTTTGTCAGGCAGAAGCACCCAGAAGTACACATGGCAGGCTGTTGCCTGCACCTTGTCCACATTGCTGCACAGAAGGGTGCACAATGTCTACCGGATGTGGGAGACGTTCTGCAGGATGTTTATTACTTTTTTCAAAAAAGTGATAAGAGAAAACAAGAATTTTCCAGTATGCAAGTTCTTTTTGACGTGGAACAAAAAAGAATGCTCAAGCATGTGTGCACACCTTGGTTGAGCATTGGCCGCTGCTTGGAACGTCTTTTGCAAAACTGGTCACCATTAAAGGAATATTTCAAGGAAGAAAAAAAAGTCCAAGACAGCAAAAAATCATCCATGAGTGATGGGGTCTCTGACAAGCCATATGCACTCAAGAAAGTGGAAAATATTTTAAAGTTCCTTCAGTCACCAACCAACAAGCTTTATGTCTTATTTCTGAACTACACTGTCAAAATGTTTGACCCCGTTCTCCTTGGTTTGCAGTCTGATGAGCCGAAGATACATCTGTTGAAAAGATCTTTGCTAAAGCTGATTCAGACGGTGTTGTCTAGATTTGTGAAACCATCAGCTCTGAACAACGGACGCTTGGAGGATGTTGACTTCAAGAGCAGATATAACTTGAAAGATGACAAGGATCTGGTGATTGGAGAAGATTGTCAAAACTACATTGCTGATGCCACTAGTGGTTTGAGGGAGAGCCGCCTGAAGGATTTTTACATTGATGTCAGGAAGTACTTTCAAGCTGTAACAGATTATCTTGTTACCAATCTGCCTTTAAAAGAGCCCCTCCTAACCCATGCCCAGGTAGCAGATGCAAGTCTACAGCAGTCATCTTCCAAAAACGATTTGGATTTTTTCCTGAACAGATTTCCAGCACTGAGACCTTCAGGCTGCACCGTGAATACAGTATTAGAGCAGTTTGCTCTGTATCAGAGTACTGACATTTCCAGCTGCACTAAATCTCAGAGAATGGATGAAGTTTGGCTAAACATTGGAAATCTGAAAGATGAAAGTGGGGAATTATTCTTGTTTGAACTTTCAGTTGTGATGAGAGGAATTCTGACAATTCCCCATAGTAATGCTCACTGCGAAAGAATATTTTCAACAGTTCGAAAAAATCGCACTGAACAGAGAGCATCAATGGCAGATGACACATTGGAGGCTTTGCTGCTTTTGAAGTCTAAGCCTGGTCACCCATTTGACACCCAGAGACAGCACCCAGCAGAAAAATTGAAACGTTGGAAAAGTGCTTACTACAAATCTCTACACCAGTAATATACTGTAATTTGTTTTCCACTGTGCTTAATAACATTTCTGTACTAGTATTATAGTGTTTATTTGCACAGTCATTAAAAACAGCTTAAATCAAACATGAACTGATGTGAAATTCAACATTGAACTATTAAGTGAGCTACTGGGTAGGGTGAGAAGTGACAATAATTTTATTTGAAGAGTCAAACTTCTACAGAAAGGCTTCAAGGAATTAAATATTTAAAGGTAAGAAGTTTGTGTGAATGTCTATGTGTTTCTGTTGTTGTATTTATCTAATCCCGTAACCGAATCGAAATGCGGAAAAATACTGAAAGTTTCTGGAAAATACTGAAAAGCATTGTCAAAATACTGATAGGTTGGTAAAAGTGTGCACAGGTCTGATACTAGGAGCACAAGCTCAAACAAAGTCAAATATTTTAAACGGGAGTGGGAAATTTGAAGCACAATAACAGTTTCTTGCAAACCTTGAAGATTCAATTAATTCAGTAGTAGATCTCCCATCAAGCATACAACACTACCAAGACGTTCTCAGATATGCCAGATCGAAAGTTGACTTTGTAGTTGGCATCGGGTTATACATGTTACCATCTGACCTTCAACTCCAAATGGGGACAATAACAAATTATAATAATGAAATAATTGTTGCTGGGCGTGATCAAAAATTAGGACTCAATCAATCTGTAAACTTGAGCCCAACAACCACACACCTACAACCATTAAAACCATTAATATCACCAGTAACGCCAGTAACATCATCATCTCCTGTACAGACAGTAACGCCAGTAATGTCAGTAACAGCCCCAGCATCGGCACCAACACCTGCACCGGCACCAGCACCAGAACAGCCAGTAACCCCAGTAAACACACATGAGTCAGAGAGAACTGCATTGGTAATTGGCCTTACTGGATTAGGAATATTACTTCTTTACCTGTTTCATTAAATAACCCACTATTATCCCTCCTACTGTCACCAAAAAGACCCATACATGCTCTGCCATAAACCCTACTACCTTTGCTGCTGTACTGATCAGCCAACTGACAGCAATCCCTATTATGCCAGGCAAAGCATCCATTGCTTTTACTGCCAATTTTTGAAGCAAGTCTGATATATGAGACAACTGTTTTTTTACCCATGCCTGTAAATCTTTTGGGTCTGATGGAACTGGAGGAGCTGGAGGGGCAGGTGGAGCTGGACTGCTACCACCACCTGTTACAGATAACACAACAGTACTGATAATAAATCCAAGAGCAGTAATTAAATTTGCAATTGTGATACCCTGCTCTCTGAAAAGTGTTTTCAATCTCTCAGCCAATGTTGTGTCTTCGTGAATTTTTTTCTGAATAGTTTCTCTAATCCTGTTGACCTGTGTTTTCAGTTTTTCTTTTCCTATTTCAATCACTTCTAGCCGTGCAGATCTTTCAATCTGCAAATCATTTAATCTGTGTTGTATTCTTTCTTTCATTTCTGTGTCATAATTCTCATCATCAGCTTTAGCTAGTTTTTCTTTTTCTCTTTCTATGTGATTATCAAGCTCCCCTAGTTTGGCTACATTATTCACCAGCTCACCTCTGATTGACTGCAGTGATTTATCCAACCCCATAAATTCCCGCATTGTCAAAGGAGAGTCACCCATTGTTTTCATAGCCTCATTTATTTGCCCTTCTGTAAATGAAGTTGCTTGTATTACTGTGTTTGCTAATTCTGGCAGTCTTGTTACTTCAGTCATTTCAATTTCTTGTCCAGTTGGCAACCTTGTTTGTGCATCATGAAGAGCACTAGCAAGACGAGGTGGTAACTTTTTATCTCCAATACCAAGTTGACGCAAGGCGCCAACACCACCTTCACTTTTGATTGTACTTAAAGCTCTAAACTTGCCGGGATCTCTTTTGTTAGTCAATTGTACTTTTCCTTTGTCAAAAGTGTTTAAATATAAATGACCTTTATCATATTCAAACTGATTAGGATCTATTTCATCTGGGCGGTCACCAACACTATCATAAAACGAGTTCACTTTGTCTTTTAACAGTTCGTGATACATACTAGAAGTATTTACCATTCCAGTCATATCTGTTGCACCAGTATCATAGTCATTCATGTCATCCATTTCAAAATCTTCATGACCAAATCCTCCCGCTGCCATTGTTTTTATTAATTTAATTTTTTTGATTTTTGCATAATAAAATGACATCGTCCTACGGATCAAAGTTAGACCCATACAGAAAACTACGTGAGCCTCTTGGTGCATTAGACAATCAATTGTTGTCACAAACAATCCTAGCACCATAGATCAAAACCAAACTCTTACTGTCAAGTTTCCTAACCTAGGTCCCAGTGACGTTATTGTTCCTGGTACTGCTCGCCTTGCTTTTAATATTGAACTTTCATCAGACACAGATGACGAAAGAACACTAGTTGGCAACCTTGGCAGAGCAATTATTAAGACTATTAAAGTTAAACTTGAAGGCCAGGAAGTGTTTAGTCTTGACGATGCTGATGTATTCTACTGTTACAAAGATCTGTGGCTCACAAGTGAAGAACGAGAAGACCGTATTTATCAAGGTATACAGTCTGATAATGTTGCCAAACTCAGAATCAATGCAACAGATAAATCAACAACAGAAGCAAAGGACGTTATTGTGGCAGAAACATATGGAAATAGATTTTGCATTCCACTTGAATTTGAAATCCTAACAGCACATTTGCCTTATTATCAAGGAGCACTGAATGACCGTCTGTGTTTTGAACTAATCTTTAATGACTACTCCAAAGTTATTAAATCAACGGATCTCAATGCATCATACAAGATCTCTAACATTTCCTTGGAATATGAAATTGTTACACATACTGAACTAGCTAGACTCGTACAAAATCAATATCAGTCAAGACTGCCGATTTATTATGACGGTGTTATTAGACACAGTTTAATTAATAAAAACAAAAGCGACCAGATTTGGAACATCAACCTAAACATGCCTGCTAGGTCACTGAAAGGCATTCTTATGCTGTTTGTTGAACCGGGAAGTCCATACCAAATCATCATCATCATCATCATCAGTCCCTTGCCCGAACTGGGCGTTGGGGGGACTGAAAGGCAGCAGCAACAGACAGTGCTCTCCACTGAGTTCTATTTTGGGCGGTGGCAAGCAAGTCTGGCATCTCGAGTTCGGTCCATTCTTTTATGTTTGCGACCCAACTCTTTCTCTGACGACCTCGCCGACGACTTCCTTCGAGAGTGCCTTGGAGGATAGTCTTGGACAAGGTGTTGTGTCGGGTCACGTGGCCAAACCAAGCAAGCTTGCGCCGTTTCACGGTTGCCAGAAGGGGTTCATGTGGGCCCACCAGGGAAGTGACGATGCTCCGTACATATTCGTTGGTCTTGTGCTCGCGGTACGAGATGCGGAGCAACTTCCTCAGGCACTTGTTCTCAAAGGCCTGGATTTTCTTTTCTGAGTCTGCAAGCAGTGTCCAAGTCTCACAGCCGTAGAGTAGAATAGACACTACGAGGGACTTGTAAAGCCTGTACTTGATGGTGAAGCTGATGGAGTTACTTTGCCATATCCTGTCCAGCCTGGCCATTGCGGATGTTGCTGTACCTATCCTGATACGGATCTCTGCTATGCAACTACCGTCTTTGGACAGGGTGGCTCCCAAGTACTTGAAGCTATTGACCTCTTCTAGCTTCTGGCCGTTCATGTGAATGTTGCTGCTGCTGTCGCTTGTGGTGTTGATCATCACTTTGCTTTTATCCGTACTGATCTCCATGCCATAAGACCCTGCGCTACTTGAAAGTTTGTCTGTCAGGTTTTGGAGCTCACTATTGCTGCCTGCCATGAGGTCAATGTCGTCTGCGAATCGAAGATTGCACAGGGATCTGCCACCAATAGAGATTGAAGTATGGTGGTCGTGGAGGGTTTCCTGCATGATCTTCTCCAGGAATATGTTGAAAAGGACAGGAGAGAGCAGGCATCCTTGACGGACACCGATCGTCGTCCTGAAGAACTCGCCTGACTGATTGTTAAGTAGAACCGCGCTGCAGGCGTTCTTGTAAAGCGCTTCTATCATTTGGATCACTCCCTCCTCTATGTTGAGCGATCTCATGACTTGCCAGAGTCCGTCGTGCCAGACGCGATCAAATGCTTTCCTGAAATCAATGAAGTTGTGGTAGAGTTCGCGCTGATGCTGCAGATGTTTCTCGATCAGGACGCGGCAGTTGAAAATCTGCTCCACAGTGCTTCTTCCAACTCTGAAGCCAGCCTGTTCTTCTGCCAGCAGTTCCTCGGCGAAAGTTTTGAGGCGGTTGAGAATGATTCTAAGCATTACTTTGCTAGGGTGACTTATCAGACTGATAGTTCTGTAGTTCTGGCACTGTTTCAGGTTTCCTTTCTTGGGGAGCGGGATCACTAGAGACTGTGTCCATTCTACTGGCCATTTCTTTTGCTCCCAGATCTTTTGACAGAGTGTAGTGAGGACCTTCGTTGTTACTTCTCCTCCATGTTTCAACAGTTCAGCAGGTACGTTGTCTACACCTGGAGACTTTCCTCCCTTCAGGCCGCGTACGGCTGCTTCCACCTCTTCAGCTAACACTGGCAGGTCTTCAGCCTTCCTGGCCCCAGCCTGGTTGTTTTGGAGGATGCTGGTGTCTGGCTCAGCCTTGTAGTTATACAAGTCTCGGCAGTACTCAGTCCATCTGTTTAGTACAGCAGTGTTTTCCGTAAGGAGTTGGCCGCTGCTGTCTTCGATGACTGTGGCTGTTCGCTGTTGAGTCTTGGTGAGGGTCCTTAGCGTTTCATAAGCCTTCTTGCTGTTGCCGTTTGCCATGCCCTCTTCCACGCTACAACACTGGTCTTCAATCCAATCTTCTTTGGCTTCTTTCATCCTCTTCCTGATCTTCTTGTTGACAAGTCTGTACTTGTTTGCTGATGTGAGGTCTTGGCCTCTCTTTTTCTTCCAGGCTCTCCTCTCATCACAGAGATCGAGGATGTCATCGGTGACCCAGGGCTGTTTGCGCTTCCTCTGCTTCCCCAGCACTTCTTCTGCTGTAGAAAGTAACACCTCTTTTATATTTCCAGCAAGGGTGTCTACGTCACAGTCCAAAGTAGCCAAGGCTGCAAATCTGCCTCCCACCTGGGCTTGGAAGAGCTCTTCTACTTCCGGGTCTTTTAGCTTCTGGAGGTCGAATCTGATGCGAGGGCTCTTGCTATCTCGTTTCAATGCCAGCTTCAACTTGAGGCTAGTAAGGACGAGGTTGTGGTCGCTGCCAATATCAGCGCCAGGAAAGGACCTCGTTTGTGCTTTGTTAATGCTGGATTTGAATCGTCGAGGCAGCAAGATGAAGTCAATCTGGTTATGGACCAGGCCTCCTGGCGATTGCCATGTCACTGTTCTTGACTTCTTGTGTGGATGGAGGGTATTAGCAACGGTGAGACGGTGACTCTGTGCGAACTCTAAAAGTCGCAGGCCTCTGTCGTTTGTTTCTCCAAGGCCAAACTTGCCAGCTGTTCCTGCCCATTGTTGGTAGGCGTCAGGGCCGATCTTTGCATTCCAGTCACCGAGGACAGTCAGAATGTCTTTCTTAGGTGTTTTCTTGATGATGTTGTCCAGTTGTTCGTAAAATTCTTCTAATTCTTCATCATCATGATCTGCTGTTGGAGCGTATACTTGAATGATAGTGATGTTGTGCGGTCGGGCGGAGATGCGGATGGAGATTAGTCTGCTTGACACGGGGGTGCAGCTGATGACAGTTCCAGCCACCTCTTTCCTTACGATAAAAGCTACGCCATGTTCGTGCTTGGTTTCTTTTCCGCTGAACCAGATTTTATGGCCTTCATCTGTTGTTGTTTCTCCGAAGCCTGTCCATCGAACTTCTGCAAGTCCTACAATGTCCCAGCGATAGCGCTTCAACTCGTGGGTGAGTTCCTTCACTTTGCCGCACTGGTAGAGTGTGCGAACGTTCCAAGTTCCGATAGTTATTCCTTGCGTGGGCAGCTTGATGGTGGGTTTGGTTCCAGTAACACACTTGTCGCCCCCACCCTGGAGACCTCCAATGGGGTGCGCGGTCGTTGGTGATCCGGGCCCCGACCGATCCGGCATGTTATTCTTATTCTGTTGCTTGTCCATCAGTCCTTTCAATGGGCTTAGGCGAACTTGGCGGCGCCCGTCTCCTCTCCAAGTATTTCAACTGACTGAGAGACGCGTCAGCCCCTCACAACGTTTCGCCCGCCAGCAGAAGCGGTTACCAGGGTGTGGCTAGGTAAAGGACCTGGAGCCAGCTGTGAGAGTTGAGTGCCATGTGAAGACCAGTGCTCCCGCCTGCCCCAAGAGGCGCTGCTGGCTGAAAAGTCAAAGGTACTACTTCTCCATGAACACTCTACACACCCAAAGGGATTCAGAAAAATTTTACAATCCAAAGATTAATCATTTGTCTTGTACTATTGAAGGCCGTCCTAATCAAGTGTATGCTTTGGGTATGCTACCTTACCAGCACTATGACGAGATCACAAAATATTTTGCAGGCGGAAGGCTTAGAGAAAAACCAGCAAACATGGCATCTAAAGATCTGCATCTGTATGACGTAAGAATTGCTCAATACCTGACAGACAAGTATGCACTGTGGCTAGACCTGCGTAGTACAGATGACGACTACCTACATGGGTCAGGTCGTACTGTTGAAAATGGCAGTGACGGAATTACAATCCAAATACAAAAAAAGACTGAAACCGCAGGAGCAATAAATATATATTTGTATCTGATTTACGACGCACAACTGAACATTCAAGAAAGCAGACTGAGTGGACACATATATTAAAATTATATTGTGTTTTAAAATGAACTTGATGACACTTGACCCACACTGTGGCGTGTTTTGTGGCGCCACAGGCTGTGGAAAAACTGAATTTGTTCTTGACCTACTACAAACAAGCTACATCTATCAATTTGAAAACATTGTGATATTTTTTCCTACTATCAAACACAACAAAGCTTATCACAACCGTTTATTCATTTGGACTGATCATAACATTTATTTAATTGACCCTGAGAAAAAACTGATTGACTACCTGCAGTATTTTTACAAACAATTTGAAGGGCAACCAACTTTGTTTATTGTAGATGATTGCTCTGCAGAAAAAGATATTGTTAACTCAATCAGCACTGGCTGTTTTTTCGTTAGCAATGCTCTGTATACTGGCTGTTTCGATGGGTTAGAAAAAAAATCATAAAAAAAAAACTTTCTGACAAATGTAAATACAATTTTCAGGTTAGTTGATTAGTAAATGGGTGCATGCATATACAAAATTTTGAGTTACTAACCCCAAAAATGTATATTCTGGAGCATAGTAAAGATACCACTTATTTTTCACACTGCACTTCCAAGTGTAATCGGTTATCAGTTCACTTGTGACCCACCGAACAGTTCAATCAGATGCATTCTTCTCACTCTCTGCTGGTTCAAAATCGCTATCACTGTCTTCAGCAGCCTCTTCTGCATCCGAATCCTCAATCTGGATGATTTCTATCACTTCTCTGACAGTAAATTGACGATTACTTTGCGCTCTTGTGGTGAGTGAAGCACACAGAAACGCCATGTTGTTTCGCAAATGTAAGCAAAGCTAGTATGTTCGAAAAGCACGCTCTACTTCAGTAACTGTGAGGCCTAGTGATAAAAATAGGAATGAGGGTCATTGTACGAAAACAGAGCTGCACACTAGGCAGGTTAGTTTCGTATTCAGTAATCCCCAGTTCTTGTAGAAGGCGACCAACTTCACAACCCGCGATCCCGGTGATCAGTGTGCAAGCGTTGTGCAGGCCATCACCGGGATCGCGGTGATCCGGGTGGAGTGAGTTAAGAAGAGAAACACATTAGCAGAACTTGCTTTCAGTGGCAGACACGCAAACATTAGTGTCTGGATTCTCACTCAAAAATATAATGCTGTACTGAAAGATTTTCGTGAGCAGTTAAAGTTCATCTGTTTGTTTTACTGTAAGGATCGTGACAGCTTTGAAGACTGCCTCAGAGAAAACGATGTCATACCCAATAAACATGAACGAGATGATATAAAAAACAAACTGAAATCGACTAAGCATCTAAAACTTGTTTTAAAGACAGATCAGCCCGCAGGGTATGGGTTAGTAAATTAATTTATACTTATGGTTTGTCCATAAAAAATGATGGACAGACAAAGCGGGCGAGCATTTGATATCACAGAGAGCTTCAGAGGCATTGTGCATTTTAATGACTTAAAAACACAAGTTAAACATCCGTTTGAGCCTTTGATAAAACTCTCAACACCAACGAAGATATGGCATTTAATGTAACTTTTGGATATTCTAATAGTCCACCACGTTATAATTACAAGACTGTTGATCTTAAGACACAAGATTTTATAGTTTATGATGCTAACTGTGACTGGTTTGAGAGTATGTGTTTACACATATTCTACCATCTAAGTAAACAACATGATTATATTGAATTTGTTACTGTCAATAAAGTGATATTACACCTACAGCATGAGCACAAGACCTTAAGACACATACCAGGAAAGTGGTTGATTTGTTGGTGAGTGAACTATATAAACTAAATTTGTTTATTGTAGGGATTACACAAGGTGTAATTATTCTATTTATTATTTTGTCGGACAAATAAAAATGACGGACAATGCCCAAAGCTCGTCCGGCTTAAGAAACGTGTTTCACACAACAGACTTGCCTATATCCAACACTTACAGTGTCTATGAATCGATAGAAAGGTCTTTTTCTGTCATACAAGATAATCTTCTTTCAGGTAGTGTAAAGATTCAGATTGTTGCGAAAATACAATTTACCAGGGTAGATGGTGAAGTGATTGTTTCGTATATCTCAACAAGACAACACACAGTTAATTCAAGAAGATAATTGGAAAAAGTGTTTAGAGAAAGACTGTTGCCAGACTTTCTAGAAGCAATTGACAGAGCAAAAATGCAGGGGTCTGGTTGGCATGAAGGTCGTGTACATGAACTGCAACTGAAGCAGTCAAGATACCATCCTATTTTAGGCAAATCATGGCTGCCTCTACCAACTGAGGTTGCAAACAAAAAGGCTGTAGTCAATATTCAGAACAATGATAATTTATGTTTTATGTGGTGTGTGCTTGCTAAACTACACTGTGTAAAAACAAAACCTGAACGTGTATCTAACTATACCAAATTTGTAAATGAACTCAACTTCAGTGGCATAGATTTTCCTGTTAAGGTGGAGGACATAGATTTGTTTGAAAAACTAAATCTTGGTATATCTATAAATGTGTATGTATGGGATAATGAGTCTGAGAACAAGTTACAACCAATTAGAGTATCACCAATTGCCCCAACCTATGGACAGTCAGAAGATAAGCATGTTGACATGTTACTAATAAGCTCTGGCTCTGGTGATAACTTTCACTACACAATTATCAGAAGTATGACAAGACTAATTCATCATACAACAAAACATGATGGTAAACAGGAATTTTGTAAAAAATGTTTACAGAGGTTTTCCTCTATTGAAGTAGCACACAAACATGCTAAACATTGCAGGTCACCTGATGACATTCAAACAATACTGAGGTATCCAGATCCTGGTAGCAAAGTATATTTTAAGAACTATGGAAATCAGCAAAAGCTGCCGTTTGTAGTGTATGCTGATTTTGAATCACTGGTTGTACCATATGATGGTCCTGTTCCAGAATCATTACCAAAGACAATAAAGTTGAGTGACCAAGTCGTGTGTTCTTTTGGATACATTCTTGTTAGGTCAGACGGTCAGCATGAAGAACCTGTTATCTACAGAGGCGAAAATGCAGCAGCTGAGTTTTTAACAGAAATGAGACAACTGTATAGTCAGGTAGTACAGTATTTGGAAAACTGTCAGATGCCTTTGTTGATGACAGAAAAAGACAAACTAAATTTTGATACGGCGGAGATGTGTTGGATTTGTGAACAAGCTCTGGGAGGTTGTGAACAACTTCTGAAGGGTGATAAAGTTCGTGACCATGACCACATAACTGGACGTTACAGAGGTGCTGCACATAGTGATTGCAACTTGAAACTAAAAATTGATCCCAAGGCATATAAGTTGCCTATCTTTTTCCACAATCTCAAGGGGTATGATTCACATATTATAATGCAGGCTGTGGATGAGTCTTACAAAAAAATTAGTTGCATTGCCCAGACAGCTGAAAAATATTTGACTTTTAGATTGGACAACAAATTAGTGTTTTATGACTCCATGCAACATTTGTCTTTAGGTCTTGCTAGTCTGGCAGACGGACTGACTGACTATCCAATAACAAGTAAATATTTTGAGCCTGACTTGATTAAGAAAGGTGTGTATCCGTACGAGTACATCAGTGACTGGGTTGTGTTTGAGGAAAGAAGACTGCCACCAAAAGATAAATTTTATTCCACACTAAATGGTAAAGGTATTTCTGACTGATTACCAGCACGCTCTTGATGCGTGGGATAAACTAGGGTGTCAGACAATTGGTGACTACCATGACCAGTACTTAAAAGCAGATGTTTGTTTGCTAGCAGACGTATTTGAAAGTTACCGTGAAAAGGGTCTATTACACTACAGTCTTGACCCGGCCTGTTACATAACTAGTCCTGGCATGACATGGGATGCATTTTTGAAATCCAGTAAGATATCTATAGACCTGTTGTCTGATCGTACGATGGGTGAAATGGTGGAACATGGATTGAGGGGAGGTATTAGTATAGCCGCAAACAACTATGCCAAAGCCAACAACAAATATCTTGATGACTTTGACCCCTCAAGGCCAAGGTCATTCATTACATACTTGGACGCTAATAACCTTTATGGATTTGCAATGTGTGAGTTATTGCCCTTGAAAAACTTTTGTCTGCATGATTTGTCACAGTGTGATATAACAAAATTAACAAACGAAATTATGAATTATAAGCGGGATCACAAAAAGGGTTGGATCTTTGAAGTTGACCTGGAGTACCCACACCACCTACATGATTACCACAATGATTATCCATTAGCAGTTGAGAAAATGAGTATGACGGGGGGAAAAGAAGACACTAAACTTGTGCCAAATTTGAATGACAAATTCAATTACGTTTGCCACTATCGCTTGTTACAGTTTTTCATCAGACATGGGTTAGTACTAAAGAAAGTTCACAGAGGTATTCAATTTGACCAAAGTGCTTTTATGAAAGATTACATAATGAAAAACACAACCCTTCGTGCAAGAGATGGCAACACTGCATTTGACAAAGACTTCTTTAAGCTTATGAACAATGCCTGTTTTGGTAAGACAATGGAAAATCCTCATCACCGCAAAGATGTGAGACTTGTCACAACTGAATCGGGTACAATTAAACTTACAGGTAAGCCACAGTACACAGGGTATAAAGAGTTTCATCCATCATTGTATGCAGTGACACTCAAAAAAAAGATTGTTAAACTGGACAAGCCAGTATTCATTGGTATGGCAATTTTTGAGTTATCAAAATTGCTGATGCTTGAATTTTATTATGATTACTTCAAACCAAAGTATCCTGAGTGTCATCTGCTATACACTGACACTGACTCTATGATTATTGATGTGCCTACTGAAGACTTTTATGAAGACATGAAACAGAACTGTATATGTATGACACATCTGATTATCCTAAAGATCACCCGCTGTTTAGCACACAGAATAAGAAAGTGCCTGGGAAATTTAAAGACGAACTCAATGGAGTGCCTATTCTTGAGTACGTTGGACTGAGGTAAAAAATGTATTCTATACTGCACCAAAAAGGCAGTCAGTCCAAAGCTAAAGGTATAAAAAAAACAGCGATAAAAAATAAAGACATTCGACATGAACATTACAAGCAAGTATTAGATGGAGAACTAATGCCTGATTATCCAAACAAGACACTGAGGTCAAATAGACACAATATTGAAATGATCCAAACACATAAGAAGTCACTTGCAGTTGGAGACACAAAACGAGTGTTTCACACTAAGGAAAAGGCTTATGCACCTGGGCATTATGCGCTTAAGTTATCTGAAGAAATAGCTGATGAACTGGTTGATAAACTAATCGATGAATTAGTTGATGAAATGGTTTAAAAATGCGTAACAGTGTCTGGGGGAATAATTTGTAATTCTTCTCTAACAAATGCCCTCTGAGGTGCAGGCTCATACAGATAATAAATCGATGCACTAGCACCAGGAACTATTTTTTTTTATATTGTGGACAGATGTAGACCATATTGGATCAGTTGCCCTACATCTGACGTCATTCTCAGCCTCACCGGGTTGATACAAATATCTTACCTGTTTTGTAAACAAGCTAGTGTCTGGCGCTTTTGTTTTTATTTCTGACCCTGACGGTATTGTTTTCAATTTAATAGCATCAACAGGTTTAGGGTGACCTTCATTATTCATTGCTTTTATCACAGATGGTAATCTCTTAACCCACTCAGTGTTACGTGCGTCATGCATGAGTTCCTTAGAATACTGATAGCTGAAAAGTCTCTCCGATAATTGCTTCTTAAAGTTTTCAACAATTGCCTGTGATCTATGTACACCTGGTATGCCTCGCCGCACTAGCACTCCATGCTTTGCAAATAATTGATTAACAGCACCTTTAAATTCACTTCCGTCATCGACTTGAACAAGCCTAGGATATTTTAAAGGGCCTCGACTATATATTTGTGTTAACGCAGTGGCTACCGTACTAGCATTCTTGTCAGTTATGGGTTCGGCTTCCTTGTACCGTGAAGCTATGTCAACAACAGTTAATGCATACTTGTATCGTTTCTTTTTTATTGTATCATGCGGCAGGAACAGAAGATCCATTTGATGCGTGTCATTAGGGGTAGTGTTTACAAAATGAGGTCTTGTTATTTTTCTTGGAGCAGGTAAATATATTTGCCAAATTGCCTGTTTTTTTAGCGACTGTTTTATTTGTTCGAGGGTAATATCTCCACCAACAGCGGCATGTAATTTTTCTATTGCAGTATTCCCTTCCCAGTAGCCAACAGGGGAGTAATATATTTTTGATAGTTTAGCTCCGATGTCTGTCATTTCTTCTAGCAATAAAAACTCCTGTAAAATATACAAATGTCATTCCTACTAGAACAAATATTATTTCTCCATTTCTTTGTTCTGGGCTTGGCTGGTAGTAGTCACTAAGTTTTGGTTGCGGGATGGTCATGTCTTCGCCAGTAACAAGAAAATATTCTTTGATCGCATCGTCGACGTTTGAAAATGTATGTTGTGCATGACCTTCAAGTCTGAGGGGAGCTGGGTGGCTCGGTGGTAAAAGCGTTTGCCTCCAGACCAAAAGGTCCCGGGTTTGAATCCAGCTTGGGTCAAAATTTGCTCAGACCCTTTTTCGTTGTCCCCGTCTTTGAAATCACCCTCGTGGTGGACAAAAGACGTTAAGCCCTAAACATTTAACATTTTTTTCAAGTCTGAGTTTTTCATTGATGAAATCAAGTTTCTCTATTCTTTGCTTCTCATAATCCTGTTGAGCTTGTGCCAGTTTTTCAGATGCCTCATTGTGACGCTTCATTTCTTCTGCTGATTCCTCTCTACCCATTTTTGAAAAGAGATAGTTTGATCCACTAAATGCCAATGCATTAACAACTGCACCACCAATCATAATAGCTATCGTTGCCATATTTTTTATTTACTTAGAAACATTTTCTGGAATAATTCCTTGCTTGACGAGAAAGTCTTTTGTGGCAATTGACGCTGTGACAACTACAATTAGCTTTGCACTGTCTTCGAAATCTAGTCTACTCAAGTCTGCCGATTTCATTTTGAGAAGACTTTTTCCCAGCATAGAATAAGCAACAGTTAGCCCGCTTATTACGGAAGAGTGATAGACAAGGTTCATTATGTTCTTTGTGTCGCTCATTTTCTTATACCACAAAAATTTAAATAATAAATTTATTTACTGCATGTAAAATGGGTCCACGGCTTTGGGTGTTGCTGGTAGTGTGGAGACTTCTTCTTTTGTTTTTGGAGTGCTTGATTTTTTGGACACTGTTCGAGTCTGTGGTTTGTATTTTTTGTATAATTGGTAACCTACGTAACCAAATCCGACAACAAATCCAGCAACTATATATTTTGTTGTTTCAGGTTTAGACTCGGTTGTTTGTCTCTCACTTTTTGGGGGGTGTGAGGGTGTTGGTTCTGATGGTAGTGACACCGGTGCTGTTGATGGTGTGTCAGTTACATGACCCTTTTCTGTTAATGCTTGAAGCTGTAATTTTTTTTTTGTCTGTTATATTCAGCTAATCTTTTTCCAGCCTCTATTCGACCTGGACTTTTAACCTTAGTCACCGTTTGAACTTGTGCCAAGACAGGACTCTGATGTGGAGTCATCTGGGTCTCATCCATTTTCTTCTAATTTAAATTTTTTTTAGAAAAATCAATATGACTACTAGTAACAAGTAAGGTTACCACAGGTGCAAGGTAATTCCCAAACTTGTAAAACATAAGGCATGCTAATTTGCCTATTGAACTTGAAACTATGGGGTTGCTTTCTAGATCATGTGAAAGGCTGTCACTATCAACAGGTAGAAAGTGACTCACAGCTTTTGTGTATAGGCAGACAAGAGATCGACTCAAATCACGTGTCATTAGCGAACTAATGTGATTTTCATATTTTGAATGTAGTTTGATTAGCTCGTCAGCGGTGAGAGATTCTATGTCTTCTGTAATGTATTGTTTACCAAGAAAAGCTTTTGATTTTCCAGAAACAACAGAGAGAAGGCGTTGTTTTTTAGAGTCTAAATCTTTGTTCTCTACAGCACAGATATCGTTTAAAGTAGAAATTCGTCTTGATTCATTTTATAATGTAATATAATAATTTTGCTTAAAGAAGTCAATGACAGCATTTATTATTTAGGTGTGGTGGGGTATCTGCCTTAATAATCACGGGTTGGCAGCTGATCAAAATCGTTGCTTGAATGATTTCCGGAATGGAACTAAAATGGCTAGGTAATAAAGGCATTGGTTGTATTGGGGTGGCGTTGGTTTGTCTAAATGGCTAGTTGATTAGAATAATTAATTGATTAGGGGATGGGTGGGCATCAACTGTCCAATATTGTATCTCTAGTTCTTCTACAGCTCAATACGACATAGTTGGCAGATCTGAATGCTTTACAAATACTAGTGAAATCTGGGTGACAGGTATATTCTCAAAAGTAAAACAATTTAAAGGCAAGATCAGTCGTCTATGAAAAGTAGTAGTAGTAGTATGTTTAGCCTCACTGAAGTTTGGAGTTACTGATGCCATCACTCGAACAGTGAAGTCAGCCTTCTCGGACTCTAAGATAGTGCAAAGCTATTCTTGTTGTCTGAATATAGCAATAACGATTGTACAGTGCATGGCATATCATTCTGAACGTAAAGTTGTTTCAGAACTGAGTGCTGAGCTGATTTTTCACGGTATAATGAGCCTATCTCTGCCCTCTGAGTTTTAGTGCAAATGTTACACTTGGTGTGAAGCATACTGTGACTAAAATGTACTGAGCTTCGCATTATCTTCTGATTCTGAATTGTAAATCTGGTCACATGGAGAGCTTGGAACGTAGAAGATGGCATGTCCTAAAATTTTGGTAAGTTTGTTTTGGAAGCGTGTTCACTAGTACACAATTTTTTTGGAGAAGTACAGTTTTTTCCCCATGAGTACACAAATCTAAAATAGGGGGTAAACAGGTCTGATTGTGCCATAATGCAATCAATGATGGGCGTGCCATCGGCTCGCCAGCTGTGTGAGCAGTCGGTAACAGGGGTCATGCTCTCTATTCGACTATGTCCACATCTATTTTTCAAGTCGGTTTACTGTGTTGTTGCATAATCTTCCACTTGAGGCGTCAAAAAATGGACTGTTCTTTCACCCTGGGTGCCGACTGGACAAAAACTCGAAACTCTGTAGATTGAAGGAGCTCATAAGAATTGAGTGTGTATGTACGTGCCATTGTTTGTGTACCGTCTTGACTGACATTCCAGTTCATGCACCCCTGCAGAGGGCTCATGAGAATTTAGTGCTTACAGGCGCCAATGTGTGAATCTTTGTGTTTAAATAATATTAGGAGACTTAGACGTGTGCAAAACATGCGCTTCTTAAGGAGATCTATGAATTCCGCAGCTCATAAGTAAAGAAATCGCAGCAATACAACAAATGGTTGTGAGTAAAATGAATGATTTGAGTCCAGTTTTTATGCACCGGCTTCAAACCATGAATGGCTAATATTAACGATTCCATACAATCTCGTGTCACCCACTTCACTGTGGAAAAAATGTTAAGAGAAAAAAATGTTAACACCTAAGAAGAGAAGTGCAATGCATTTTTCTTAGGTTAATCATCAGGATAATATGGTGACGAGAACACGGCAGTGGCACATGGCGACATGACCAGTCCCCCCCCCCCCCCCCCCCCCCCCTGTACATAGGTGGGCCTGTGATAAAACATTGTGCGCGTAACAACTGACATTTTTAGTCCAGAAAACCGCACTCCAACAGAAAATTAGTTCTTTTTTGTGATCTGTTATGAAGACATTGTGTTATGCGCCCACCAATGACAGTGACGAGGAAGAGAAACAAGAGTTCTACGACCGACTCCAGAGTGCCGTGGACAAATGTGCGGAGCGAGACATCACCATCGTCATGGGCGATTTTAATGCCAAAATAGGGGAGGACAACACCGGATACGAAGAGGTGATGGGGAGACAGGGACTAGGCTCGGAGATGAGTGAGAACGGGGAGAGGTTTGTAGACTTTTGTGCTCTAAACCGACTTGTCATTGGAGGCAGCATCTTCCCACACAGAAGAATACACAAAGCAACTTGGGTCTCACCTGACCATACAACAGAGAACCAAATAGACCATATCTGCATTAGCAAGAAATTCAGAAGATCCCTTCAAGATGTTCGAGTGAGGAGGGGAGCAGATGTCGCCTCAGACCACCATCTGCTTACCTTAAGAATGAAGCTCAAGCTAAAGAAAAGCCGCACAGAGACAACAAGAAGACAGCGCTATAATGTAGGCCTCCTGAGAGAAACTGGAGTTAGAGAAGAGTTCAAACTGGTGCTGTCCAACCGGTTTCAAGCGCTACAGGAGCTAGTAAATGAAGAGGAGGCGGTCACCACAGAGCAGCAGTGGAAGGCAGTTAGAGAGGCGCTGAACTCAACCTGCAAAGACACTGTAGGGTTCAGGAAACACCACCACAAGGACTGGCTGTCGGCACAGACCTTGAAGAAGATAGAAGCGAGGAAGCAGAAGAAAGCAGCGGTCAACAACAGTCGCACGAGAGCAGCCAAAGTAAGGGCACAGGGGGAATACTCGGAAGCCAACCACGAGGTGAAGTGGAGTATCCGGGCAGACAAGAGGGCCTACACAGAAAGCCTGGCAGCAGAGGCAGAAAAGGCAGCAGGCAGCGGCAACATGAAACAGCTCTACGACATTACCAGAAGATTGTCGGGTAAGTATGGCCATACAGAAAGACCAGTAAAAGACAAAGAAGGCAAGCCTATTGCAGACAGAGCAGACCAACTCGACAGATGGGCCGAGTATTTTGAAGAGTTACTGAACAGACCTAGCCCACCCGACCCCCCCGACATCCAGCCGGCAGAGACCGACCTACCCATCAGCTGTGACAGACCCAGCCGGGAAGAGATCAGAAAAGCAGTGGCATTTTTGAAGAATGGCAAAGCAGCAGGGCCAGATGGCATCCCAGCGGAGTCTCTGAAAGCAGACCTAGAGACAACAGTTGAGATGCTGTACCCACTGTTTGGAAAGATCTGGGAAGAGGAGGTGATGCCGGCTGACTGGAAGGAGGGGTACCTAATCAAGCTTCCCAAGAAAGGCGACCTCAGCAAGTGTTCCAACTACAGAGGAATCACCTTGCTGTCAGTACCAGGAAAGGTCTTCAACAGGATCATCCTAGAAAGAATGAAGAGCTCCGTTGACCCCCAGCTGAGAGACCAGCAATCAGGATTCAGGAAGAACCGATCATGTACAGACCAGATCGCCACTCTCCGCATCATCGTGGAACAGTCTCTGGAGTGGAGCTCCCCGCTGTACGTCAACTTTGTGGATTATGAGAAAGCATTTGACAGCGTGGACCGAGAGACTCTGTGGAAACTCCTACGACACTACGGTGTACCCACAAAGCTCGTCCGCCTGATCAGCAGCTATGATGGCATGACATGTCGCGTGATCCACGAAGGGCAGTTCACCAGAGAGCTCCAGGTCAGAACTGGTGTCAGGCAGGGGTGTCTGCTGTCTCCGTTCCTCTTCCTACTGGCCATAGACTGGGTCATGAAGATGACCACAGAGCACAGACGAAGTGGAATACAGTGGACACAGCTTGACGACCTCGATTTTGCAGACGACTTGGCATTACTGTCCCACACTCATCAACAAATGCAGGACAAGACCACGAGGCTTGCTGACATCTCGTCCCAAGTGGGCCTCACCATTCACAAACAGAAAACAAAGACAATGAGGCTGAACGCAACCAGGGAAGAACCAGTCTTGCTTGCTGGCACCCCGTTGGAGGAGGTGGAGTCCTTCACCTATCTCGGGAGCATCATAGACAAAAAAGGCGGCACTGATGCAGATGTCAGAGCACGAATCGGTAAAGCCAGAGCAGCCTTTCTCCAGTTGAAAAAAGTATGGAGTTCCAGAGAGCTGTCACAACACACCAAAGTCCGGATTTTCAACTCCAATGTAAAAGCAGTTCTCCTGTATGGAGCAGAGACATGGAGATTGACAAAAACCACAGTCAACAGAGTACAGACCTTCATGAACAGTTGCATTAGAAGAATTTTGAAAATCCACTGGCCAGAGAAGATCAGCAACGTCAGACTCTGGGAGAGAACAGAGCAGATAACAGCAGAGAATGAAATTGGGCGAAGAAGATGGTGATGGATCGGTCACAGTCTGAGAAAGCCAGCTTCCAGTATCACTAGGCAGGCATTGTCATGGAACCCCCAGGGAAAGAGGAAAAGAGGTAGGCCGAGAAACTCCTGGCGTCGAGACCTCCAAGCAGACATCAAGAGACTGGGAACCACCTGGAGTAGAATCGAAGGAGAAGCACAGGACAGGAGTTGCTGGAGGTCTCTCGTCGACGGCCTATACCCAGGTAGGGGTGACAGGCGTAAGTAAGTAAGTATGAAGACATTGTTATTAAAACACATTTCTCACAGAGTTTCCTTTCACCAAAATGGACTAATCAATCTATAGATGATTTTCATGGGTATGTCCAGTGTGACAACAAACATTTTTCTCTACTGAGTGACAGGAAAAAGTTCTTCATTGTCCTTGGATGAGATAACATAAATACAGATGACTGAAGAACTTGTTTGGTAAAATGTGGTAATCACACACAGAACTGTGTTTTGTGATTTAAATTGACTATGTCCACCGTAACAACCAACACTGATTGTTACAGAAAACTTAATTTCAAAAGGAATAAAATATCCTTCATACTTCCACCTGTGAAAAGAGGTTATACAATTAATTACTTTTGAAAGAAAATAAGTAATGATGCCAGACAGTGACCTAGATAGCCTGTTCACAGTGGGGAGTGGCTGCCGCATACCACAGCAGCAGGTGGCTGGCCAAACTAAAGAGTAGGAAATCGGGCTAACTGCACAGCCGTGTCTAATCACTATGATGCAAGTGACGTGTTTTTAAATTACGATATGTCCTATGTGATTTGTGTCATCGTGAAATCGTGTTTATTGCCTTTACGTTTAGACCACAATAGTTACTAAGGCATACGGGTGTATGTGAGTGAGTGTGTGTGCACGTGAGTAGCTTAATTATATTTTGATGTGTTCTTCTTTTTAAGTTGCGCAGCACAGCAACGATTTCCTAATGTATTATTACATATAGCAATAAAGTTCTATCTCGTCTCATCTCAAAAAACAAAAAAAAAAATGGCTTAATGTGATCATCTTTATTACCATATGTCCACTGTAAAACCAACATTTTCAGAAAGGGCCAGATATATTTATTCGTTGCTGGAAATCAAATGTTTCTGCATTCACAATAATTAATTTCACATGCCCACATGCCAGATACATCAAAACTAACCAGTGCCTAAAATAAGCCTATTTTAAAGACATCTCAGTTGATTGTTACTTTGGACATTTCTGTTGGTTGTTACTGTTGGTACAAACGACCTTTTGTCACACTCACAGGCTCAGGCACACTTTTATTTTCTTTCATCACAAAACATGTATGTAGCACACATAGCACCCTTCACGGAAGTGTGAGGAGGTTGACAGAGGTTCTGTTTAGGTGTAAACAGTGCTGACACATCCATATGTTCCTATCTGAGTGTCACAAGCACATGTACCTAGGTCCGTTTCCATCGAACTTTTTGTGAACGGCCTACTGCTGTTTACAGCTACTTTTTTTTTTTTTTTTTTTTTTGGGGGGGGAGGGGGGGGGGGGGGCAACAGGAGTGACCACTTATAGAAGGTTCTACTGTACTTTCATTGTGATAATTCTGTTGTTTTTCTTTTCAGGACCACACATTTCAGCAGCCTGTGAAAATGCCAATTGTTCATAAAAAAGGGGTAAAATATTTTGCTTCCATCATTTGTGTGCGCGTGTTCAGCTCTCTATACTGTCACTTTGTGTGGGGTGTGTGCGTGATTGACTGACCCTCTTGTGCATGTTGCCACCAGTACAGATTGTAGCATCAATAGCTGCAGGCTTAACCCTTTTAGCCCCAAGGTCCCATTTTTCAAATTTTGTAGGTGTTGCCTAACAACTATGTACCTGTTGTAGAAGATGGATTGGTCATGATAATTCAAGGGTAGTGCCAGATGAGCTCGGCGCCAAGCTAATCTGGCACTACCCTTGAATTATGATCTATCCATCTCCTGCAACAGGTGCATAGTCGTTAGATGACACCTCCAAAATTTGGGAAGTACATGCGTCGGGCTGAATGAGTTAACGCACATTTGTTCCCTGTTTACAGCCACAGGCGAAAGGTAACGGCACAGCCACAAATAATGAGGGTAGTTTGGACGCTGAGCCCCAGCCTCAAGCAGCAGACGGTGATGCCTCCAAAGCTGGCAACATCAAACCTGCTGCCTCAGATGGAGGGAACCTAGCAGCCAGCCAGCCGGATGCCAGCAACTCGGCTGCAGACAACCATGCAGCGGCAGGAAATGAGGGCAAGACAGCGGCACAGTCTGATGGATCAAGCAAGCAAAACGTGGCCAGTCCTGCAGTGAGAAAGAGGCGCGCAGTAGACGAGACAGGCACAAAGGATCCAACACCTGCGCCGGTAATTTGTGGGCTTTATGTCATTCACTCAACATTAGTGCTGAATTTGAGCTTTTGGGTTCAGACAACACGGTCATTCTTCCAGCCTGTTCCATATGCAAGAGGCATAGTGTCTCATTAATCATGTATTCTGACTTAAAGTATCATAAATTACTGACTGTCTGTATCCTGTCGTTGGGTAGCCTGGGGACCATTTTCAGTCATTTTGTCTTTTCACACTGTCACCCATGATTCAACATTTTAGGCTACAGTGGGAGATCATGTGACCAAAACAGTCCTTCTTAGTTTAGCTCTGTCACAGCTCCATCACAATTAGGTGCGTTACTAGTCAGGGTTTACTATTGAACTGTCATACATTCTATCCAGCAAAAGTAAAAGTGGTTTTGGAAAAAAATCTGTAATGTTAAAGAAGGAACACATGCGCATAGGGTTGTCATATTTTATTGTTACCAATACCAAGGTCCGAGTTCCCCCAAACTAGTGCAGTTGCCTGCTCGGCATTAAACCCAAATAACTAACTAACTAACTAACCCCAAACTAGTGCGAGAGACGAGAAAGGGCTGTGGGCAAGACAGCGCATCACTATAGGCAGTGCTAGCAGGAAGACTACAGAAACAAATGATTTTAAATAAAATAATAATAATACCGTTATTATATAGGCGCTTATTCTCAATTTTTGGGCAAATCGACTTAAAGCGCCGTGAACTGAAACCCAACACGCACACTCACGTAACAGGCACGGATTTACGCCATTTAAGACAAACACAGTACAAGACAGACGAAGGGCCAGTTCAGCTACTGAAGTTACAGAGATTTCATGAAATCGCACAATATTACTTATTAGCAGAGTTTACATGAATAATATGCATCTACTGTGGTACATCTACTGTGGTATAACAAAGTTGAATAATTATACTAGCTATTGAAACAACATGGCAGACCATTTTCCACAGCCGCCGTGTCTGGCTTTATCACCATATGCACTTTTAATGTACTTTGAGACATTGTTTTCCTCAGCATTATTTCCACAAAAACAAAAAGGTTATATTGTAACAACTGTATGACCAGGAAGCAATCGTCCACAGTCTTTTGTCAGCCTCAGCTTAAATTTTGCTGCATAGTACAGCAAAACAGTATCGGCTAAGTGTAACACCTACATTTCGTGGCTCGCCAAGTCTAGTCTTGGCTCAAACGTGTATAATCTAGCGAGTGTTCTCGTGCTGCTCAGGAACTCGCAAGCGGCCTATTGTAAAAAGCAACAGTGCTCTTGAGGCTTGTGATAAAATTATCAGTAACATCACAGTTCTTTTTTACTTGTGTCACAGTTTTACAACAGATGGAAGGCATTTGCTGTACAACAATTAACCCATTTAGCCCTGATTTACGACAACTACTACAAGAGGATAATTGTGATAATTCAAGGATAGTGCCAGATTAGCTTGATGCCTCATGATGCCAAGCCAATCTGACACTACCCTTGAATTGTCATGGTCATTCCGTTTCCTGCAGCTTGTACATAATCTTTGGTGACACGATATTTGCGGCCGTTCAGGTCATACGGGTTAAACATTGTTTTATATCATTTGCAGGCCACCGGGAAGCAAGTGGCAAATCCAAACAAGGTCAGTGCATGTACACTACATCATTTCACATTGTTTGTTCAGACACACACTCACTGCCCACGAATAAGCTAATGCCGATAACGCATTCAGCCCGGCGCACGTAGTTCCCAAATGTTGGAGGCGTCGTCTAATGACTATGCACCTGTTGCAGGAGATGGATCGACCATGATAATTCAAGGGCAGTGCCAGATTAGCTTGGCGCCGACAGGCGCCAAGCTTATCTAGCACTGCCCTTGAATTATCATGGTCGACCCATCTCCTGCTGTAGTGCGTCAGGGCTGAATGGTGGGATAAGCTGATCAACTTATGTTCAAGAGTGGTGCCACAATGGCTAGGTGCTTTGACCCATTTCATCCTGAGGCTGATTTTTACAAATGTGTTTATTGTCCTACGAGGGTTACAGAACAAATTAGAAGATAGATCCAGCATTTTAGTTCAAGGGTGGTGCCAGAATAGCTTGGCCCCTCAGGCTCCAAGCTGTTCTGGCATCACCCTTGAACTATCATAGATTTATTTCAAGCAATGTGTGTATCAGAATGAAAAGGGTTAAGGCGTATGTATTCTGGCACCACACTTTAACTGTCATGGTCATCATTTGTAGCATGTTAGGGCTAATTGGGTTAACTTGCTAAATGCCTTACGACAGTAAATAATTTCAGTGTACATGTTTGTTGACCCTTTGAGTGTTGATCCTGTGTTTCAGTCAAACCACCCTGTGCTTGTCAAGACATGGGCAGATGGAAATTACCTGTTGATCCTCATGTTCAAACCAAAGTCACCCAGCAGCAATCTGAAGGCAGAGGGTACGTCTTCATTTTGTTCAGAAAATACTAGAAGTTGCCAGCCAGAGTCCAGCCAACCTGGGATACTGAGAATTTCTCCATCTGTGCTTAGAGATATAAAGCAGATTAGACGGTGCCACATGCATGTCGTATTGGTCCGCATGAGCCTTGTACAGTAGATAGAGTCCTCATTGAATGAATGCATAGCCAAAGATTCCAAGAGAGACAGTAGCGAATTGCCCGCTCAGCCTACCAACCCTCGTTACAGCAGATGTCTCACTTTACAGCAGCTTACGACAGCCAGGCGAATGCGAGACAGGTTGTGAACTGCCTGCCTAGCCTATCATCCCATCCCTTATTATCCCAGATGTCTCAGTTTACAGTGGCCCACAATAACAAAGCCAAAGGAGACGGGCAGACATTTTTTTCTCACTCCTCCTTCTTTGTGCTCTATCACACATGTTATACAACTTGAGTTAATCACATGTTTGTGATAGAGCCCTGGTGCATGAATGGCCACGTGTGCACAAAACTGTCTTGTAGAAAGTCTGGTCAACAAAAAAGGTGCGGGTACATGCGATACTGAAACTTGACTTAATTTAAAGCATACTTGCAATGTTGTCATTTTATAGTGATGACTAGGACTCGGTCTTGATGTATTGCGCTATTATGCATCATGTAGGAACATTTGTATGGCATCCAAAATATTGACGTCACATTGTGGTAAAGTGAATTAACCCTGTAACTCCATGGCTGCGTTTCTAAACTTTTGGAGGCGCTGTCTAATGACTATGTACCAGTTGTAGGAGATGAATTGATCATGATAGTTCAAGGGTAGTGTCAGATGAGCTTGGTGCCTGAAGGCATCATGCTCATCTGGCACTACCCTTGAATTATCATGATCAATCCATCTCCTACAACTGGTACATGCATAGTCATTAACATCTCCAAACGTTTATAAATGCGGCCATGGAGTTAGGAGGGTTAAGTCAAAATCTTTGTTAAACACATGATGGTGCTGTGTTGTAGTGAGGCGTATACTGAAAACCAACTCAGGTCAGATTATTGCAAAGAAAAAGATGAGTAAGAAATTGATTCATACATCGGTGTTTAGGTGATACTTGTGGATAAAACCACTCGTGTGAGATTCTCAGTATCACCGACATGAGAATCAGTATTATATCTCAAATTAGATATACTAACAAACAAACAAAATGTGACATCATGGGAATCATCAGAAACACTGGAGTTTTTTTATGTCACATTTGTTTTACTCACCAGTGTATATTACAGATGATCACAAACAATGAGCAGTTGCATCCAACACTTAGCTGATGCATCTTTGTTTCCTCAAAAACATTACCGATGGCATTACTGATAGGAAGATACGTCTAGCTACCGATTTCAGCCTAAGTCTCCGTTGTGCAAGCAACACAACCGGGGAGGCGACTCGGGGAGTCGTCGTTTTATATAACTCCCAGAGTGATCTCCCCTCCCTTCCCATAAGGCCCTTTGGGCCTAGCGACCAGTCATACGCTTCGCTGTGACGTGAACAGCTGTTCTGGTTTCGGCTTCTGTTTATCTCGTGTTCTCCGTGTTTTCTCAACTTAGTTTGTGTTTTTCTGGATTTCTTCATGTGTGCGATTATCTTATCCTTACGACATCTGGTGGGAGTTGAATGGCGATTTTTTCCCTTTTCATAGCGGACATGAGGTAAGGTCTCGGATTATAGTTATACATGAGCCGGCCATTTTTTAACGGTTTCTATCTGACTCGAAGCGGTTCCCGTTTGGCAACGTTTTTTCTTTGCGCATAGGGCGGCGTTAGACTGCTTTCGAGTTTCTCGTCTGCCCTTTGTTGTTTTGTTTTCGGGTTCTCTCCCGGTCGTTTTGCTTTTAGCACAACTGACTAACGGCAAAACATGAGACGGACGGGCCGGGGTCTCTCTTTTCACGGTTCCCGTTTCTGTTGCAGTTCGCAATTACGTACATGCCCGCGCTGCTTGGGTTTTCAGTACCCGACTGATTCACATGTTTTATGTTTACCATGCTCGGGATGTTCTTCTTCCCAACTGTGCCATGTCTGCTCTTCATGGAAAGAGCGTCGTTGGTCACAACTCTGGGATTTTTATAATTGCAACCGGCCTGCGGCTCCTCGCTTACTTAGCCGCTCGCCGGCCGCTTTGCGCCCCTCTGCCGCCAGTGCGACATCCCTTCCTATAACTTCCGACCATTCGGGAACCCACAAACGAGCATTGTCGGATATTGTGGGCTTTTCTTTGAACTGGATATTTCCTACCTCGGACCTCGGCGCTCGCCCGTCGCTAGTCCCCTCCCACTCTACTGGGAGTCGGGATTTTCCGCGATCGGGACGGCCCCTCCCTACTGCCTCTATCCCTCTGGGGACCCAGGCCATTTCACCAAATCTGAGGCATTCCCAGGCGCGGCATGGGGTCCCACCTGCGGCCTCAAAAGAGTCGCACCCCATGAGTAGTAAGACTCTGGGGCCCTTGACTCGCTCATCCGTGACCTCTCCCGAGTCTCACACCCCATGAGTAGTAAAACTCTGGGGCCCTTGACTCAAACGAGCACTTCCCGCCCGGCGTTACAGCCACCGGCGGTGGGTGACTCCCTCACTGTTTCTTTCAGACGCTCTCGCGTGGATGATCGCACACGGCGCACTCATCCTTCTAAACTTTTCACTGCTAGTCCGCTTCGGACCGTGATGTTACGCGGTCATTCTTTCAGCCGCAGCCCTCTCTCCAGAGACGCCTGCTCAAGCGCGTTACAATCACGTTCTCCGGACCATCACCGCTTTGATCCCCCACGTGGCTCCTCCCCCAATCGCCAGTCTCGGGACCAATCGTGACTGCCTCTCCCTTCCTGTCGATCTTCTTCTCAGGTGAGCGCCCGTTCTGCCCCCCACCGTTCGGGCCTTCCGGCCCTGAGAGTGGTCCGTGCGCCCGCTTCTAGCTTTCCAGTCGTGCCTTTTCGATCCTTATCTGCTCATGGAGTTCCGATTTCCCCCCCCCCCCCCCCCCCTCTCGCCTGGCGGATCCTTGTGGGAGAATCGAGACGAGGTGCTTAGCCTACACCCCGCAGATTCTGCTTCCGTGTTCCTCGAGCCGCAGTCTCCACTTTCGAGTCGCCCAGCTCTCCCTCTCTCCCCTGCGGCTCCCTCACCCACCCCTGCAGTGGCTTCCCCTCCTCTCCTCGTAGCTTATCGCCCTTTTCCCCCCACCTTGCTTTGGGCATTGATTACTGCCGAGCCCTCGATGAAGCGGCCCACCTGATTTCGGCTGCTCTTCCTCCGGAAGCTTGCCACCCCTCTCCTCCCTTGAAACAGAAGGCTTCAGCTTCGGTCGATGCTTCACATCAGTCTAAACGTTTTAAGACCCTTCCTCGCCCATCTGCTTTCGGGACCTCTCTGATGCTTTTAACGCTCATGTACAACAGGGCAATTTGTCGGACGTTGGCTTCTTTTCCGACTGCCGCTGGCCTGCGGATGTGGAGATTAAATTCCGACAGCACTCGTACCAGTCCTTTCTATGCCCCCTCCCAACGGTGGATCCTGCTGCAGAGGCGCAGATTGGTGATAAGGCCGCTGTGGGTCGGTCTACTCCCGCGGGCCTAGACAAGACGGATACCCTAATTCGGAATTCTCTAGCCGTGTTGGGTTTTTTGGAGTTAGCCACACAGGCTGTGGTAAGACGTATTGAAGACTTATGGGATTCTCCTGAGGCCTCTGACCCCCTGAGCGTTTTACACTCCATCGCAGTGACGGCTAATCCTGCAGTGTACCACGCTTCGACAAACGCTTTAGCGGCAGCCTCCAACTGTGACCTTATGCGGCGGGACGGTGTCCTCCAGCGATGTGTCGGCCTTCCCACTTCGGTGAAGTCCCAGCTGCGACAGGCCCCCCTCGGCGGTGCTCTTCTGTTTGGCCCTACCTGGCAGTCAGTGAAGGAGTCTACCAAGGACCTTTGGCTTCGCACCCCCCTCCCCCCTGCGGCTTACCACCGCTTTCAGTCTTCCCGCAGGGCCGTGGGTCGTCCTCTGCGGACCTTCAGATCCACCACGCGACCCTCCCGGGGATCCTCTAGGCCTGGACGTCCTGTCTTCTCCGGCCGTTCTTGCGCTCCCCCCTCTTCGGCCCCCTCGTTTCCCCGCCCCTACCGGCGGTTCGGGTGGGGACGGGCCCAGTGACTATCACCCTCTATCTTCCCCGCGGATGACCACGGAGCACCCCGTCGGCGGAAGGCTCGTCTGGCACATCGACAAGTGGTGGTCGCTGCTGCCGGACGATACTTGGGTGCTCTCCACAATCTCAGACGGACTTCATATTTCGTTTCTCCAACCGACCCCTCTCCGCCGCTCGCCTGTGTGGACTCGTGTCTCATCAGACCCCACAACGGCTTTGGCTCTGCGTCAGCAGATTGCATCTCTACTTCAGAAGGCTGCGACGGAGGTGGTCTCGCGGCTTGACTCGCCGGCACTCTACAGCCGCCTCTTCTTGGTTCCAAAGCCCGGCGGTCAGTGGCGTCTGGTCATCGACCTTTTGGCTCTAAACCAGTTCATTTCGGCACGGGCCGTGCGGTTAGCGGTGCGTCCTTTCGACTTTGCGGTCATCCTCGACCCCTTTCCGATGCTTACCTCCATGTTCCCATACACCCAGCGTCTCGCCGCTTCCTACGTTTTGCCTTCGACGGAGTTGTATACCTGTTTGGGCTCTCCCCTTCGGCCTCAACATCAGCCTTTGGGTCTTTACGCGGATTATGGACGCGGTGATCTCTCGGGCCCGACAGTCCTTGTCCAGCCCAACCTCCAATTACCTAGACGACCTCTTGCTCCGCAATCAGGACCCCCAGTCTCTGGAGACAGACCGGGACGCTCTACTGACTCTTTTTTGGAGACTAGGATTTATGGTCCACCAAGGGAAGTCGGATTTCACACCCTCCCGTACCTTCATCCATTTCGGGATGGAGTTTCTGACCGACCGCAACACTGTGAGACTAACGGCCTCTCGCGTTCAGAAACTGCCTGCGGCCGCTCACCAGGTGTCGCGTTCCGAGTCGTGCCCTGCCAGGATCTGGCTTCAATTACTGGGGCTCATCAGTGCGGCAGCCGATCTCCTTCCCCTCGGTCGCCTGTACTCTCGGCCTCTTCAGCTACATCTCCTTTTCCATTGGCGACCTTTTGCAAACGACCTTTCGTCCCTACTTCCGGTGTCCCCCTTGATCTGGTCACACCTACTTCGTTGGACGGATCTACCTGGCTCACATCGGGAGTGCCTATTTCCTCCCAACCTCCTCGGCTTTCACTCTGCACAGATGCGAGCCTATCCGGCTGGGGTGCCCACCTACTTCCGGATTTCGAAGAGGTCTCAGACCAGTGGCCACCATCCTTACAGAACAGACACATCAACTGGCTGGAGTTGAAAGCAGTTTGGCTGGCTCTGACTCATTGGGAGACTCGTCTCCATCACAACGAGATCTTGATTCTGTCCCACAATTCCACTGTGGTATCGTACATCCAGAAACAAGGTGGGACGCGCTCTCCGTCTCTCTGCATGTTTCTCTACCAGCTTTTCCTCTGGTGCCGGGATCGACACATCTCTCTCTGGGCACGCCACATTCCAGGTCACCTCAACGTGCTTGCAGACTCTCTCTCTCGCCGGGGCCAGCTGCTTCATACCAAATGGACCCTCAAACCCGAGATCTTCCGGCTGATCAGCACCCGCTGGGAGACACCAATGGTCGACCTTTTCACGACACGGTGGAACGCACAGCTTCCCCTCTTGTCTCACCCGTTCCAGACCCTCTCGCCTGGGCAGTGGATGCCCTGTCGATCTCTTGGGACGACCTGATAGCCTATGCTTATCCCCCGGTCGTCCTTGTTCCCAAGGTGTTACTCTAACTCCGAGGCTCAAACACGATACTCTTCCTCGTAGCCCCCTTCAGCTGGGCACGCAACTGGACGACCGATCTGGTGAGCCTCGCCACGGACGCTCCTCTGCTCTTAACCACACCATGCACGATGCTGAAACAACCATGACAAGCTCTCTTCCACCCATGTCCGGAGCGTGGTGGTTGTGCGGTCGGCCCTCACCGCTCGAGGCTTCTCGCGTGCAGCAATGGAGGCTATCGCTGCGGCCCACAGGGCTTCCACCAGGAGGGTATACGAGGGCAAGTGGAGAGTCCTGCAGTCCTGGTGCCTCTCCAGACAACTGTCTCCAACGGCCTTGTCTACACCCCAGCTAGCGGAGTTCTTCTTGTGGCTCTTTGACGAGCAAAACTTGGCCCCTATCACCATCCGGGGATATCTCTCTATGGTCGCAGATAGCTACCGACATTTGGGCCGACCGGATCCGGGTGCGTGCAAAGACCTCGCCGACCTCCTTGCCCACTTCGAGTTACAGTGACCTGTTCAGTGTTCGCTCCTTCCACACTGAGACCTGGCCTGGATCCTCACTTGGCTTAATTCGGACCGCTTCAAACTTTTGCCCTTAGCCACTATGGCTGACGTCACCAGGAAGACCCGTTTCCTACTCGCTTTCGCTTCGGCTGCCAGAGTCAGCGAGCTGCATGCATTGTCAGTGGACGCCGCATGCCTCCAGTTTCGTGCGGATGGCTCCATCCAGTTAATGACGAACCCTTCCTTTCTCGCCAAGAATAGGCTTCCCTCAGCCGGAGCTCAGATCATGACCCTCCGCCCACTTAAGGGTTTTGACCTTTCCCAGGAATCCCGACAACAAGACCCTGTACCGACCTTGCAGATATACCTGCGTCGTTCGCAGCCCTTCCGACGGGGCCGGAAACGACTCTTTCTTCCCCTGCGACGCGGCAGGGACGATATTTCAGTGCAGACTATATCCTCGTGGATCCGCAGGATCATCCACTCTGCTTATGAAGAACTCTCCCCGGACGTGGCACAGAGACTTCGCATTCGAGCGCACGAGGTTTGGGCGGTATCTGTGAGTCTTGCCCTCGACCGCAACTGTGCGGTGCGGGATATTGAGGCGGCCGTTGGGTGGCGAACGAGTTCCACCTTCGCCCGCTTCTACCTACGAGACCTCTCGGGCCAGAGGGAGAACCTGGCCCTTGTTGGGGGCGTCTCGGTGGCGCAACACTCCCTCCCGGCGCCATAGGTAATGCTTCGTTGAAATCGTCGGGAGTTTGCACCCAGGGCACCTCATTAACTAACATGTTCTCAGGACTGGGTATGGTGGGCGGCTCCCTCCTCCTTTTCGTTATTCTTCCTATCAGTAATGCCGTCGGTAATGTTTTTGAGGAAACAAATTAATTTTTCTCTAAAATATATTTTTTTCGAAAAATACTTACCGATGGCATTGCTCTAAGGGCCCTCCCACCTGCCCCGCTTGCCGCCAGCTACGTTCACTTAGTGCATGACTGGTTGCTAGGCCCAAAGGGCCTCATGGAAAGGGAGGGGAGGTCACTCTGGGAGTTATATAACACGACTTCCCGAGTCGCCTCCCCGGTTGTGATGCTTGCACAACGGAGACTTAGGCTGAAATCGGTAGCTAGACGTATCTTCCTATCAGTAATGCAATCGGTAAATATTTTTCAAAAAAATATATTTTAGAGAAAAATTAATTTTTCCTACAGTTTCAGTTAGCTTCCAAAGAGCCCAACAAAAGTAAATTATGTTATGTCAGGGACAAAGCACACACATCCTTAGACATTAACCCATTTAGCCCTGTGTCCCTGCAGCAGGAGATAGTTTGACCATGATAATTCAAGGGTAGTGCCAGATTAGCTTGGCGCTTTCAGATGCCAAGGTAATCTGGCACTACCCTTGAATTATCATGGTCAATCCATCCCCTGAAACTGGTACGTAGTCCTGTGGTAACACCTCCAAAATGTGAGAATGGGACCTTGGTGCTAAAAGGGTTAAGCTATGTGGTGGAAAATCCGGAAATGAAAATGTATCCCTTAACAGTTCAGGAGATAGATTTAGATTTAGAGGCCTTAACCTCTGACAGCTGAAGTAACAAGATAATATTTTGTCATGTCTAGTTAGGCTAACCTTGTTGCAGAATGTACTTTTGGCACGAAGTGCCATGTGTGTATATGCGTATGTGTGTAAACATGAAAATCTCCAATGTTTGTGAATGTAAAAGCGTGGATGTCTCATATAACAGTTAAATACCGTTTATAGAAAATGTCAGTCAGTTGACCCACATTAGTCTGTAATCTTTGTCATATTCACTTTAAATTTTGGATATAGCTATCTTGGAGAAAGACATTGGATGAGTTTGTTAGCCAGCTTTGTACCTGGCTTTTTCAGTAATTCTTTGCACACAAAAAAAATATCAGAAGTCAAAAACCTCAACTTCTAAAAAAAATCAGATATTGATGGTGATGTAAAAGCAGCAACTTCGTCACAACGTAGACAGTGTCACAATACTCTAGATATGACGTAATCTCTCTCTCTTTCTCTGTAACGCATCGATAAAGTAATGACCATCCTGCATTACTCTTGCGCTGCATTGCATCTGGCACACGTGTGTATGTGTGTGTGTCAGCTCAATAAAATGTTGTTACATGCTTTATGTTCAATTATTAGAGTTACTGTTGAAAGTTTTCACTTTTGTTTACTTTTTGATTTGACGCTTTTGGTCGGAATTTTATAGTTGATATTCTTTCATGATTTACGATAATTTTCTAGTACATGTAAATTTAACTTGTGCATGTCTGCTTGTGTGTGTTTGTGGTGTGTGAGAGGGAGAGAGAGAGTACATGTCTTAATTGTCTTGTTGTATGTTTGTTAATTTCAGGCATATGCTTTTGGGTGGGTTTTTTTTTTCATGTATTACATTTTTATAGTAGTTGTAGCAAAGACTTTTTGGGAAAAAGGACTAGGTGCCTAATATCATTTATCCTTGAAAAATAAAGTATTGTTATCTCTCACACACATACACACATGCATATTCACACATACACACTCTCTCACACACACACACATTCACATCAATGCACAGACAGAAGACCATGCATGTCTACAGTAGTAGGCTATATCATGTATCAAGTTAACCTGACTTCACACAAATTATAGCAAGACTAATCTTGTAGTTGTACCGTGAAGTTCTATTTTTGTCACCATTTGTCTCAAGTCTTAGAAGCCAAAGTGAAACGCAGATTATGTAAAATCTAAAAACTAAAATTACTTCATGACAAATGACGTTTTTCAGACCAATGACGCGCATGCACTGTGCCCCTTATAAAGCAAACTGAGGCATTGGCAAATATGCGAGACTTTATCGATAGGAGTTCTTTTTACACCTGAGTCAGGTCAGGGACAACAAGTAGAGACCCTTGACAGCGAGGACAGCTCTCATATAGACGAGACTTTGTGGGTTATAGTTTATTCCATCATGTCTTGTTTTTTTTATGGCAAAAATTGTTAACAAAACAATTGACATTTTCTGAATAATATTGCTAGGAGTAGATATTGTGACTATTGTATGCTTTGCTGAGCACAGACAGTATAAATTTTCTTCTGGGATTATTATTTTTTCATGAATCCTCTTCAGTGCATGTGCGTATGACGTGGGGTGACAACAACTACCTGTCCGCAATGGACTTTCCCCTGCTGGTGTTTTATGGCGTGCTGGGCCTGTTCTACATCGTCATGGGGCTGGGCTGGCTGGTCATGCTGGCCTGTAACTGGAGAGACCTGCTGCGTGTGCAGTTCTGGATCGGGGGTGTTATCTTCCTGGGTATGTACTGCTTGTCCCATAACCACCCGTACCCCACCCCTATATTTTACCTACACTATTGCATCCCTTAACCCATAAAGCCCTAAAAGACTACGTCAGGATGTGGATTGACCATGATATTTCAAGGTTGGTGTCAGAATAGCTTGGCGCCTAGAGGCGCCAAGCTATTCTGACACCAACCTTGAAATATGGTTGATCTGTGCCCAGAACTGTGATATAGACCTCAGAGAATATCTACAAAAAAAATTTGATAATTTCATCCTCAGAGCTTAAAGAGTTAATACACTGAACCACAAAGACTACATCAGGATGTGGATCCTCTAGGCGCCAAGCTATTCTGACACCAACCTTGAAATATCATCGTTGATCTGTTTCCAGAACTGTGATATAGACCTCAGAAGATATCTACAAACAAATTGATAATTTCGTCCTCAGGGCATAAGGTGTCAAAACACTGAACCACTATATAAAAGTCCACATTTTGGAGTTGTCCTTTGAAAACTACACAACAACATGTATTCTGGGGATAGATGAGCCATGATAGTTCAAGGGTTGTGACAGAATCGCCTGTCATCTGGCACCAAGCTATTCTACCACCATCGTTGATTTATAATGGTCAATCAGTCTCCAGTTGTATGGTAATTGTGTCAGGGCTTAATGGATCATGTGGATGTTCACACCTTGTTTGCGCCAGGTAAAAGGAGGGACTTTTCAAGGATTAGTCTTGTCATCTAGTCCAGCCTTATTAGAAGTTGCTCAACAACTTGGTGCTTGCTCCTGCTGTCAGAGAGCAATGGTTTCCAATTTTTAGTAGAAAGTGAATTAAGTTTTAGGTGCTGCCGCACTGACAGGTTTCAAAAGGTCAGGTTCGGTGGACCTCAAACACTTTGTCTGTTGGTAGCACTAGCAGTTTTTGTTGCAGGGATTCCTGCAGGAATCATCCTGACAAATAGCGCTACCAACAGTCAAAGCGTTAAGTCATTCAGCCCCAACAGACCATAGCAGGACATGAATCAAACATGATAGTTCTAGGGTGGTGCCAGAATAGCTTGGCGCTCATAGGCGCCAAGCTATTCTGGCACCACTTTTGAACTATCATGTTCGATCTGTCTCCAGAATTGTAAGACGTTCCTTCAGAGGGCAACTTCAAAATTTGGGGACTTCGGTCATGGGGCAGAATGTGTTAAGATGGTTGTCTGCTTATACTTACAGATGCAACAGACAGGGGAACTAGTGCTGGTAGAATAGAGATATTGTAGCATTCACTAAGAGTTTTATTTTTTAATCTCTGTTGGTCACCCTTGTGTTGACTGGTTGCAGGGATGTTGGAGAAGGCAGTTTTCTTTGCTGAATACGAGAACGTCAACAAGGCCGGTGTGTCTGGTAAGTATTAGAGATTTTGCAGACAGCCCAGTAAGCAAAAGGTCCTTGTGCTGATGTCCCCTGTGCTTGACTTGTGCACAGCTGTGTGCATCAGCCAGCACAAGCACAGGAGGCCATTGCGTTATCTCAGTGAAACAAAATCGGCATTACAAACATGATCCCATTTAACCCAGCAGCCGCTTTTCCCAAATTTGCCACCTAACGACTATGTACCATTTGCAGGAGGTGGCTTGACCACCATGATAATTCAAGGGTAGTGCCAGATGACTATCCTTGAGCTATCACGATTGATCCGTCTCCCGCTGAAGCAAGTCAGGGCTAACAGGATTTGTATACTTTACATCTTTCTGTATTTTTGTTGCTTGTGAAGGTGTGCCTGACCTGTGCTTTATCACACAATATGTATTAACCCGTTCAGTGCTGCGAAAATCTAAATACCATAAACTGCGAGAGGTGTAGATCCTCATGAGCCCAGCAGTTGCAGGGGCGCCTGAGGATCTATGCCTCTTGGCTGACACCACTTTAAATCCGTGTTCCTAGGAAACTAGGACATTTTAATGTTGAATTAACAAAGAATGCAGAAACACACTATGCATCAACTGAGACTGAACATGTTAACCCCTATCATACTGAGGCTAAAAGCTTCAAATCTGTACACTGCCATATGCAAGCTACATTATAGCGCTTACAGATAAGGATACAGACCATTGGCTTTAGTTCAAGGGTAGTGCCAGAATAGCTTGGCGCCTAGAGGCGCCAAGCTAATCTGGCACTACCCTTGAAATATTTTAGTCAAACTTATTTCACACACTGGTGTTTTCTGAACGGTAAGGGTTAATAATATGTGTATCTTTATGCTGCTGCATGTACTGATATCCTTCTTTGCAGTGAGTGGTGCTGTCATCTTTGCCGAGCTTGTGTCTTGCCTGAAACGGACGCTGGCCCGTATGCTGGTCATCATAGTCAGCCTGGGATTCGGCATTGTCAAGTGAGTGGACATTTAGTGGACATTACAACCACCTGTGTCCACATAATTTACAGCTACTAGTTTGTAGAAGACATTACACAAATGTCAGTCATCTTTCATGGTGTAATGTAATTTGTAAAATGATTTTTTGGCTCACGTGCGATAGCAAACTTGAGTCTATGTAATGGGCCAGTTGTCGTCTGTCCGTCGTCCTTCTGCCATCATCCATGGTAAACTTTAACATTGTAAACTTTAGCCTGGGCATTCCCTGGAGACTATTCAAGCCACAGACTTCAAAATTGGCCCAATGATACTTTGTGGCAAGATCTTCCTAAACATACCAATTAGAGTGACCTCTCTCAAAGGTCAAGGTTAGGGGATCAGGAAACCGGTCACAAATAGCCATAATTATTTTGACTAAATTAGTTTTTTTCTCACATACTACACACAACTTTAGACCCAAACTTGGTATGAAGATACCTGATGGTGAGACCTCCCTATGAATACTAATTTGGGTGAACCATCAGAAAGGTCAAGGGTCGCAAGAGACCAGGTAAAAAAAATAGCCATTTTAACACAAATTGTTTTCTTTCAAATAGCATTCACATTTTTAAACCCAAATTATGTACAGATATACCTGATGGTAAGACCTTCCTATGCACACTAATTTGGATGACCTCTCAGAAAGGTCAAGGGTCACAAGAAAAGGGTGACTGATGTGAAAAATGTCTAATTTTTGTAGAATTTTAGTTTTTGTCAGCATTTTTGCTAAAATTTTCAACCAAATTTGGCAGAAATGTAGCTGATGATAATACCTTTCTATGCATACTAAGTTTGTTCACTGCTCATGAAGGTCAAGGGTCACGGTTGACAATAGTGTGAAAAAGCAAAAATTCTGAGAAAGTGGACTTCGCAAGTACAAAAGCCAACCCTTTATTTATGTTAGAACACTTGAACACTTTCAGTGAAAGGTCAAGGCCACAAAAGTCAGATTAATTATGTGGATTGGTCATGCACGTGAGCCTTACGGGCTTTGCCATTCTTGTTCTTTTCTGTAAAATTATCCCATTTAACCGCAATTTTGGAAGTGTCACAAAAGGACTATGTACCATTTGCAGGAGACGGATCGACCATGATAATGTGAGGGTAGTGCCAGAATAGGCGCCAAAATTATCTAGCAGTAGCACTACCCTTGAATTATCATGGTCGATCCATCTCCTGCTGTAGTGTGTTCGGGCTATAGGAGTATAAAAATGCTTTGTGAATGTGTATGGGTTCGTTGGCGTGTATGAGAATCTATGCCTCTCATGAGGTAACTTGATGGGTGGCGAGAGATGGCAAAAAGAGTGATGTTGTTAACTTTCTGTTTGTTTTCTCGCAGGCCGCGACTTGGTCAGGCGTTTCACAAAGTTCTGTTTGTGGGGGCGCTCTTCTTCATCCTTGCTGCCATTGAGGGATGCATGCGGGCCACCTCTGTATGTTTGCCTTTTTAACTCATTCTAACCCTGATGCACCATGGCAAGATACAGATTGACCAAGATAGTTCAAGGGTGATGCTAGAATGGCTTGGCGCCTAAGGGCACCAAGCTATTCTAGCATCAACCTTAAACTATTATGGTCGATCTATCTCCTGCACTGCAACGCAGTCTTCAAAGGACAGCGGCAACATTTGGGGTTTTCGGCCTTAGGGTACAATGAGTTAAACACCCATTTTGTATGCATCCCCATCGTCCCCCTCCTCAGCCATTCTTCTTTGTCCAGGGGGAGGGGGGTATATTAAATTTGCTTTGTCCAGTGGATGTTCCTGATATGAAAATGGTTGAGGTATTTATTGCTTGCTTTCTTTCTTTCTGTTATATTGTGCTGGCCTGTGATTTTACACCTTACGGTTGTAGGAAGTAGAGTCCAAAGTGACAGACCAATGAAGATTAGTCACTAGGCGTGTGTGCATTTTCTGTGCAGACTTTGTGAATTTTCTGTAGCGGTTACAAGGTGATACAACTCTTTGTCCTATGTTGCAGTCCAAAGTGGACCAATCAAATCAGTTCTTACTGGCAGCCGTGCCATTGGCTGTCCTGGACGCTGTCATCTGCTGGTGGATATCCTTTTATCGCATACACTAAATGTCATTTGCCTCATCCGCTTGGAAAATATAGGCAGCAACAGAGTCAACAAGAGGCATAGATCGTCATGAGTCCCTGCATTTGTGTGGGCTCATGAGGATCCTGAACAGAACAGAATATAGGCAGCAACAGAGTCAACAAGAGGCATAGATCGTCATGAGTCCCTGCATTTGTGTGGGCTCATGAGGATCCTGAACAGAACTGCTCAATTATTTCATGTTATTATTTTATTTGTTTTAGGGTGGGGAGTCATTTTATTCAAACTATGGTAATTTGGTTCTTATGTGTTTGGTTAACTTACTGTCAGGTATGTTTTTATTGTTGTTGTTTTTTTGTTTTTGTTTTTTTTTTCTTTGTGTTTTTGTTTTTGTTTGCTTACTTGTGATAGCAAAAGTGAGTTATCTGTCATCCATGGTAAACTTTAACATGAAATTTTTTCAGAGGCTATTCAGTCCACAGACTTCAAACTTGACCCAATGATACTTTGTATCAAGATCTTTCTAAACTTATCAATTTGATGGACTTGGCTCAAAGGTCAAGGGCCCTAATTTTGACCAGATTTGTGTTATCCCAAATACTATTTTAACTCTATATAGCCAAGCTTGGTACATAGTTACGTGATGATAAGACCTTCCTATAGTTATTTGAATGACACCTCTCACAGGTCAAGAGAGGTCAGTAAGCGTGTGAAAAATACATCTACTTTTTGATAGAAATGTCAGTTTTTATTGGCACTTTTGCGAGCTTTTCAATCAGACTTTCCACAAAGATAGTTGATGATAAAAGCTTCCTATGCCGGCTAATTTGGTTGACCACCTGTAAAGGTTGAAAGGAAAGAGAGGTCAGTAAACGTGTAAGAAAGGACCTTTTGAAAAGGTCAGAGAAGTTATGTGGGTTGGTTGTGCACGTGGGCGTGAGGGCTTTCCTTTTATGTTTTGTTTGTGCAAATTATGTTACATCTGTGCCCATGACATGACCTTGACATATACCACATATTCTCAAGCCTTGTGCAGACGACAAGGACTTTGCGATTACGCCGCAACGTTGTGAAGTTGTCTCTCTACCGACATTTCACAAACACACTCATCTTTGCTGTGCTAGGTCAGTGTACACCCCCCCCCCCTCCCCCCTCCCAGCCCCTTGCAAACTCTGTGTGTGTGTGTGTTGTTTTCGCCTGCGCATCTAGTTATATTATAAATATAAAAAATGCGCTATATAAATACAATACAATACAATAATACTTTATTAATCCCTCACGGGGAAATTCACTGTCTGCCCATACAACACATGGCATCATCATTCACTCATAAAAATAATTAAATAGCCCATAACTCTCAAAGAAATGAACTGTACAGACGTGTTGTTACCTTTGTAATGCACTTGGCATTTAAAAATAATAATAATAATAATAATAATACTGAAAGGGCTAGTACTAAGGAACTGAAGAATGTTGACCGACACTATCTACTGATATTACTGTTGAAAATACATGGTATTATTATTATTATTATTTCTAAGCAATTTATGTGGTTATATCTCATTTTGTTATCAATATCAGAGGCAAAAGGGACACTATGTATGTATTTAACTCATTCTTCCCGCGACACATCACAGCAAGATATGGCTTGACCATGATAGTTCAAGGGTGGTGCCAGAATAGCTTGGCGCCTATAGGTGCCAAGCTATTCTGCCACCACCCTTGAACTATCATGGCCGATCTGTCTCCTAAATTGTAATGCAATCCTCAGAGGATAATTGTTGATGCATTCATTTATTTTATTTATTTATTTTCAGCATCTATTGCCTACATGATTTGGTTTATGACGCAACACAAGTTTCAGGAGTGTATAAAGGTAAGTTGATGCCCATGTTACTTTTCATTGACGTGCAGGTTGACAGTTATTGACAGTTTTTTTTATAATATTTTTTCCCTGTCATCTTTTTATCAGCATAATACAGTGAACTTGAGATGTAACAAAATGGTGGGGGGTAGCGTGGTGTGGCACATCCAGAGGTGCCTACCTTACGCGCTAGCTCGTAATTTTACGCATTTTCGGCTCAAATTACGGGAATACGACCAGTCCCTCTAAAATGCTCAATTTACGGGGGGGGTGGGGTGGGGGGGGGGGGGTGCGTGCTGCTGACTAACTAATTGTGGACAGAAGATCGGCCGTCAGGTTCCCAGCCCCTGGAACCAGAGACTGTCACTAAGCTTTGCGCGTGTAGTCCGCTACACACTGACTAGCCAAGGCAGCAAAAATACTCGCACACAGCGCGCCAAGCGTGCACTGAAACACTGAACTCTGACTCGCGGGTAGTAACTAGCGATAGCAGGGGGCTCCACTGCTACAAATGCATGCAACGTGTGCAGAAAGGACTTTGTTGTTGCTCACAGTGGCGCGTACAAAAGTATGATATTCAAAGACATTTGGAATCCGCTGGGCACAAGACCAAGGCAGTAGTACATCCAAAAAAATCCACTTTTTTGTTAACCCTTTCGGCCCGGCAAACCGCTGTACTGGTTGGCGGTCTTCCCGGAAAAACGCTAGAGCGGTGTTCGGTGTTTTATATCGCGCACCCGGTGATACGCAAGCCTCGCCGCGTGTGTGGTGACCTCGCCCTTCACCCGGCACTGAGGCATCATGTTTTATACTACAGGGTCCTGACAGTGCGTGCGTACTTTTGTACGTGGTACACGGTCAGCTTTCTAGCATGCGTATTACGGTCGAAATGGCGAGTGAATGTGTAGATATTCGGAGTGATAACATTTTGTATTTGGAGACATGGTTTCAAAAGCAGATAGCTTTGATATATTGGGACTTGTGTGTCAACCTACCGCGTGGCAGCATAACCACGTGTTGGCAGTGTCAGCTGGAGCGATCGACGGTTGAGGCACTGACAACGGCAATGATGTACAGCTTGATTCTGAAGATGAATTTGGAGGTTCTAATTGATATTCCGTTCCTCTGATGCTACACCTTGGTGCACATGCAGTGACTCTGTGGACACCGACTGACACACATTGGTCACACGTGTAGTACGTGCATTGTCTTTACAACACTGGTACTTCTATCCTATCGTGTATGAGACACAACATCGTTCAATGCCGCTTATTACATGTTGTCTAGAGTGTGGATATACCGTACAGTGAAAGGTGTAAACATTGACATCTGGTACTACGAGGTTTGAAGGAGCCTTACAGTGTATCGGCACACTGGAAATGCATGGACACTAACGTGTCGCAGTAACTGATGCCCTGTTTACTAACAGCTACCTGTCATGCACAAAAGACATTTTTGGCTCATGTGCGAAGCAAACGTGAGTATGTTCTGAGCCAGCGGTCGTGCGTGGTAAACTTTAACGTTGGATTTTCTCGGAGACTATTGAAGCTACAGTCTTCAAACTTGGCCCAAGGATACTTTGTGGCAAGACCTTTCTAAACATGTCAATTTTAGTGACAGTTTCTCACAAAGGTCAAGGTCACAGGAGATCAGAAAATATATCAAAAATAGCTATTTGGGGACATAATTTCCTTTTCCTCAAATACTAATTCACAACTTCTAACCCAAACTTGGTACAAAGATACCTGATGAAAAGACCTTTATATGCACACTAATTTCGTTGATTCCTCGGAAAAGGCAAGGGTCACAAGAGCTCAAGAAATATGTCCCAAATTACCATATTTTTACCCCCCAAAAAGTTTTTTCTCGCAAATACTATTCACAACTTCAAACCCAAGCTTGCTACAGCGATACCTGATATTGAGTGAATAAAATAGCTAATACAGTAATAGTGTGGATAAATGTCTTTATTTTTAATTTGTTTGCTGTGGTGTATTTTTTTTGTTGCGTGTTGCGCTGAAATGATTACACAAAATACACATTTTTAAGCAGCCCATTACACAAAATGGTCTAAGAGGGGTAGGCACCTCTGCACATCTTTGTTGTTGTATCTGAAACAAATTATGTGCAAATTTTATTCCATCATCTAGACCTTTGATTTTTTTTTTCTTTTTTTCATATTTTTTTGTCCTATTTTTACTAACAAATTTGACTTTATGCCTGTTTTTGCTCTCTGTTCAAAAGTGTGAATGTATGTGCTAAGCTGTGATTTTGGACCTTACTGCATAATGGTAGAAAGTCACAGACCTGCACACATCTACACAAGTGATAAAGAGAATTTACATGTACATAGTAACTGTGAGTTTCAAATTCACCTCATCTGTTTGCGAAACCCAGGTGATAATAGTCAGCAAGAGGCATGGATCCTCATGAGCCCCCGCAGTTGCATGGGCTGATGAGGATGCATTCCTCTTGCAGTGTATAGATCTCCCTGTGTGTGAAGAAGACTGTCACTCTGTTGTATGGTCTTTTTCTGATGAGAGAGAAGTCTGCGGCAATTGGAACAGAGAATGCAAAATAGTGACAGCACATTAGTCTTTATAATTTTGTTTCCAGGACTGGCAACAGCTGTGGGTGGACGAGGCCTTCTGGCACATGCTGTTTGTCGTCCTGCTCTTCATCATTATGCTGCTGTGGAGACCTACCGCCAACAATCAGAGGTACGCTCAGCAGTCTCGACAAGCAACAGTTTGTGACTTGGTCTCCCCCACACACAGCCACACTGGTTTGCTCAGAAACTGTCTGTGCAGAATGATGGAACCATCATTCTCGTGAAGGGATGCAACAGTGTTATGGCATGGTTGAATGGGTTGAATTCATTGCACAGTAAATGTGCGATACAGAATATAGTTAAATCCAGCCCATAATGAGATGTATCTTTCGGTCAAAACAAATTAACATGCAGGCTGGAGAGTATTCACATTTCTCATGGCATGTAAGGAAATGGCTAGACTGTGTCTCTTGTCAATAATGCACACAAAGTAGACATACATTTAATTCAAGATTAACTCAGTACAAGATTAACTCAGTACAAGTACAAACTGTAAGTCTTGTACGTGGTTTTTTTTTTCTGGGCAGCACTGAGCACTTGTTCTTTTTTTCTAGGCAGTCAGAAATTGGTCACATTTTATAGGAAAAAGAGTTTATTAAACAGTGTTGAATGTGCAGGTACGCCTTTTCTCCTCTTCTGGATGCGGCCGATGAGGAGGAGGAGGATGACGCTGTCATGAATGACGCTTTTGGTGAGTTGGCTTATGATACACTGTACTCTTTATATTATATATATGTGTAATTAGGGAGTTGCATGCTGTATTGGAAATACCAGCCTCAGCCTGAGGTGCAACTAGTTTCGATCTCCGTTATCAAGAGGCATAGATTCTCATGAGCCCTTGCAGATGCAGAGGCTTCATGAGCATCTATGCCTCTTGCAGATGGAAAGGTCTTGACGAGGACTGAATCAAGTGTGCACTGGCCTGTGATCTTGGTCCAAAATGACAGTGTCGACAATAACGCTGTTTTGTTTGTCCTTGACAGAAGGAATGAAGATGCGAGGGGTGAAAGCAGCAAATGGATCACCCAAACAACGGGACGCAAAAAATAAAGTGGTCAGTATGCTGTGTGAATTTCAGAATTGAACGACCAGCTGATGTTAACATTAGGTAGAAGCAGGGAGTAGGCACTAGCATGGGAGAAAACTGTGCCATCCCAAAAAAGATTGGGGGCGTTTAAGAGACTTAAGTGACCAGTTATCCAATTGCTTGAACGTCTGCTAGACATGCTCTTGATAAATATTTTGTAACGTTTAAATATAATTGTTGTTTGGTTCAGTCGTTGGGTCCCAACCTGTGTCAACCCAACCTCAGCCAGAGTGACATATAGTGCTCAAAAATAGTAAGGTACTTTAACTTTTCAGCTTGAATTACTCAGAAGTTTTCCGAATGGGTATAATAACAGTTATATCAGTGATTAGCCATCCCATTGGCCTACAATTCCACAACATTGGTGTGACATATAGTGCTCACAAAAAGTAAGGGATGTCACAATTTCAGTGGTTATATCAGTGATTAGCCATCCCATTGGCCTACAATTCCACAACATTGGGGTGACATATAGTTGCATTACTAAAATGTCGGAAAACACCTTACATCTGCAAACTGCAGTCACCTTTTTGGTCTGATTAATGTTGAATCTTTTTGGGACATTTTAACAATTCAAGCTAAAAGCAATACATCCTTTACTTTTTGTGAGCACTATATGTCACACCAATGTTGTGGGATTGTAGGGTAGTGGGATGGCTGGTCACTGATATACCCGTGATTGTGCCCAGCCTGAGGACTTTTAGTAATTCAAGCTGAAAAGTTAATATACCCTACAATTTGTGAGCATTGTATGTCATTTTGGCCAAGGTTGGGTCAACACCGAGGTTAGGACCCAACAGTCATCACTGGTGTTAATTTTTACAGGCATGTTACATGTTGGGTGGTACAATGGTTTTAGAAATGTACTGGATGCACATGAAAAATGTCCATATATAGATGTTACGGATCGTGACTGTGTTCTGTTGACAGGAGGATGACTTGAAGTGGGTAGAGGAGCACATTCCATCATCAGTGGCTGACAAGTACGTAACTCGCACAAGAATAATATCATTCAAAGTCACTGCTTTGTGCCATTAACCCATTTAGCCCTGGGACCCTGCAGCAGGAGATGGATTGATCATGATAATTCAAGGGTAGTGCCAGATAATAATAATAATACATAGTTCTTGTACAGCGCTGTTCTCCAGGAAAACAGTGGACTCACTGCGCATGCACAACAGCATACCCTCTCTCTCGGACACACGCACGATTATACACTACTTTAAACCACCCCATCTCTTCCCAACACCTTACATTCACTTCCTCTAGGATCAGAATAAAAGGCAGTCAACAGTTAGCTAAAGATGAGCTAAGTGTTAAATGCCCGACAGAAAAAAAAAGTCTTTAAGTGTGACAATGTGGGCAGATTCCGCATTTCAGTTGGCAGGGAGTTCCTTCAGGCGCCAAGCTCATCTGGCACTACCCTTGAATTATCATGATCAATCCATCAGGCAAGGGAATTGTCCTCGGATCCGCGGCTTTCCGGCGGAAAATAATTTCACATTCCTCCAAGGGAAAACAAAATTCTCGGGAAAAAAATTATTGGTACAATTTCGTTTTTCCACCCTCTTCCGAATCATGTCACTCCACATTCTCCACATTTTCCAGAAGCAGATTTCATTTCCATCGCCGCCATCTTGGAATTTTTCATTCAAAGAAAAGACAGTGTTTTGAGTTCAACACATGGCAATAAAGTATGTCTTCGATTAGCTAAAATTGTCAACCGCGGTGATCCGTTGAAGGATAAAGGTGTTCGAGACAGGAAGTGGGAGTGGCTTTTCAAAATGGTGGAAACTAATAGCCAAAGCAGACAAGACTAAACGCTTGGGAACACATTTTTGGAAGATTGATGTTGTGGGAATGGCACGATATCTTCTGTGTGCAAAAGAGCTGGTAACAGGTGTTGAATGAGATGGGATCTGCTCAGTATAATTGTTTCTATTTTTTTTCTTGACATTTTTGTTAGTACACAAACCTTTATGTTAAATAAATAAGTTGTTTGGGCTTTTGTTTGTGTGTATGGTAATTTCCACAAACTGGTACCCAGTGGTTGAATGAGATGGGATCTGCTCAGTATATTTTTTTTATTCATTTTTTGTCATTACACAAATAAATAACAAGATGTTTGAACAGCTTTTCTTGTTACATTGGTCACTTTGTTTTCACTGCTCAGATTGCACAGATTTTCATGTTAGCTTTTTTCTTTTTCTTCTGGGGGGGGGGGGGGGGGGGGGGGGGAGGCATGCCCCCAGACCCCCCTAGTTTAAGCTGATTTTTTGCTTTGGCATTTCCCATGTCTGATCCATCTCCTACAACTGGTACACAGTCGTTAGACAACGCCTCCAAAAGTGGGGTTAAGAGGGTTAAATACATCCCCAGAAAAAATGGTATATTTAACTTGCACCGCAATCAGCAAAAAAAAAGACATTCTCAGTACAGTCTCTAAACTAACAGGCTTGGCACATGCTAGCACAAACCCCTATTACCGGCCACAGTTTTTGTGGCGGTCACGTTGCCGCCACGGATGAGCAACGTTGCCACCACATATTGCACCCGGAGACACACTCGTTCTATTTTTTGTGGCAGCCCACAAGAGGCCAGGCACAATCTGCTTCTCGGCCAGTCAGCAGGGCCCTTCTGTTTTAATGGCAGGTCATGCAGTAAAAGCTCAGGCACGTGTTGCAGTGTGTGACGAGAAGGCGGCATTGCACGTAGCAAAATTTTGTTTGCCAGACATTGCGGGCACTGCAGCGTCAGCTTGTGCAGAGCCTTTAAGCGTCATGACTACAGTTTATAATTCCTTTTTAAGTCCCTTCTATTTATAGAAAGGACTTTTTAGGACGGGTCGCAGTGGGGCAAAGTTGATAGCATGTCCATGATGTCAAAGGTGGGCAGTCTAAACCTCTAACAATTGAAGTAACAAGATAAAAATTACATCATGTCTAGTTATGCTAACCTCACTGCTGAATGTACATTTGGCGCGAAGCGCCGTATGTATGTGTGTGCATATGTATATAAACAAGAAAGTCTCCGATATTTCTGTACACAAGCTTGAAACTTGGCAAAATGGTTTCTTAAGTGGGTGGCTAAGAGAGCCTCCGAGCATATTGTAATTGAATGTCTCATTGAACTTTTGAAGACATGAACAATCATTTATAGGAAATCGGTTGACCCAGATTAGAGTCCGTAACTTTTGTCATATTTACTTAAACTTTTGCATATAGCTAGTTTGCAGAAAGACATTGGATGAGTTCGTTAGCCAGCTTTGTATCCTTTCAACTTCTTTAGTAAAAATAATTCTTTTCAGAAAAGAATTAAAACACTAAAAAACTTTTACTTCTAGAGAAGTCAGACAGTGGCGGTGACATAAAAGAGGCAACTCCATCACCACGCAGACACTGACATAATACTCTAAATATGACGTCATTCTCTCTCGCACGCGCGGCTCTCTCTCTCTCACACAAACATGTGGGAATCTCCAGGAGGAATAGATCCTCATGCGCACTCCAGCCGCAAGAGGATCTATGCCTCTTGGGGATGTTTGGAGCGTGCGCACATGCACGCTCTAACACGCACACACACATCGAGGCGTTTTCAGAAGAGCATGCAGGTAACCCGTGTACTTAGTATATCATGTAGCTAGGTAAAGTAAACCTGCTTTCATACAAATTATAGCAAGACCCTATTTATAGAAGGGACTTTTTAGGACAGGTCACGGTGGGGCAAATTTAATAGCATGTCCATGATGACAAAGGCGGGCAGACTAAACCTCTAACAATTGAAGTAACAAGATAAAAATTACATCATGTCTAGTTACGCTAACCTCACTGCTGAACGTACATTTGGCGCGAAGCGCCGTATGTATGTGTGGCATATGTATATATAAACAAGAAAATCTCCGATATTTCTGTACACAAGCTTGAAACTTGGCAAAATGGTTTCTTAAGTGGGTGGCTAAGAGAGCCTCCGAGCATATTGTAATTGAATGTCTCATTGAAGACATGAACAACCGTTTATAGGAAATTGGTTGACCCAGATTAGAGTCCGTAATTTTTGTCATATTTACTTGAACTTTTGCATATAGCTAGTTTGCAGAAAGATGTTGGATGAGTTCGTTAGCCAGCTTTGTATCCTTTCAACTTCTTTAGTAAAGATAATTCTTTTCACAAAAGAATTAAAACACACAAAAAAAATTGACTTCTAGAGGAAGTCAGACAGAGGCTGTGACGTAAAAGAGGCAACTCCATCACCACGCAGACACTGACATAATACTCTAAATATGACGTCATTCTCTCTCGCACGCGCGGCTCTCTCTCTCTCTCTCACACAAACATGTGGGCATCTCCAGGAGGAATAGATCCTCATGCGCCCTCCAGCCGCATGAGGATCTATGCCTCTTGGGGATGTTTGGAGCGCGCGCACATGCACGCTCTAACACGCACACACACATCGAGGCGTTTTCAGAAGAGCATGCAGGTGACCCGTGTACTTAGTATATCATGTAGCTAGGTAAAGTAAACCTGCTTTCACACAAATTATAGCAAGACTGAAATTGTACCGTGAAGTTCTAGTTTTGTCACCATTTTCTCAAGCCGATAAAGCGAAAGTGAAACTCATATCACGTAAAATATAAAATAATGTAAAAACTAAAACTTACATCATGACAAATGACGTTTGACAAATCAATGACACGTATGTCCTGTGCCCTTTATAGAACTCACTGACGCATTGACAGATTTGCAAGACTTTTTCAATAAGAGATAATTCAACATCAGAATCAGGTCAAAGACAAAAGGTAGAAACCATTGACAGTGAGGACAGCTCTCATATAGAAGGGACTTTGTGGGTTATGGTTCATCCCATCTTGTTTTGGTTTATTTACATTGCCTTTTCTATCCTCTATTACACCATGATTGGGGTTTGAATCTATTGATCTTTTGCTATGAATATCTTTTATGTGTGCATTGTGTGCAGGGCGCTACCGTCCTTGCTGGATTCCGACGAGGAACTGATGACGACGAAGTTTGAAATGTCCAAGATGGAGTAAGACGATTGGGGATCATCTTTCACGTGTCGGGAGAGCGAGGGAGTTGCAGAAATGACTGGGATGTGTGTTTTTTATGCAGTGTGCACTCTTTGCTATTGAATGGGAATGTTGAATCTTACAGATACCACACTGCTAACGTATAATTAAGATGCATGGGTGACAGTCTTCAGTTCTGGAGACAGACTCAGCTTTTTCAAAATGCCAGACAGCTAAATTTTGGCTTTTTGGTTCAAACACAACAGTCCTTGTTCCATCTCATCAGCAAGAGTCATAAATTCTCATGAACCCCTGCAAATGCAGGGGCTCATGAGAATTAACTCATTCAGCCCTGACGCACTACAGCCGGAGATGGGTCGACCATGATAATTCAAGGGTAGTGCCAGATTAGCTTGGCGCCTGTTGGCGCCAAGCTAATCTGGCACTACCCTTGAATTATCATGGTCGACCCATCTCCTGCAACAGGTGCATAGTCTTTAGACGACGCCTCCAAAATTTGGGAAATACGTGCGTTGGCCTGAATGAGTTAACGTCTCTTGCTGGCCATGGATCATAGTCGGTCCATGGACCAATTTCAGTCATTTAAATTTTTCAACTGTCACCCATGAAGACAATAATGAAGGCTTCATTATTGTATTTTTTGAAAAGTGTATGTATGGTGATCGCGGTGTGTACATCACATGTACTACATTTTTATGAGGGCGGCTGTTCGCCCTTGAATGAACCGTTCCATTCTTTCTAGCCTTGTGATCACAGAAATGTGTGTCTGCAGGTCTGTGATTTTGGACCTTATGATTTACAGCGGTAAGATCCAAAAACCACAGACCAGCACATCAGTCATTTCCGTCTGAATCCTGTATCTTCTTCTTCTTCTCGAACGCCGTCACACTTGGAGTTTGGCTCTCAAAATGAAATCTGTGGTCTTCTGTAGTGCCTCCACAGGCCCGTACAGTTTCTCCTGTAGAGTGGCGGGCTTCGGCCATATCTCCTCCCTCAGCGGCTGGTGGTTCCCACAGTCCTGGAGGATGTGTGAATCCTGTATGACACGTGGCATGCATAAAACTTATTCCTTCATGAAAACTCGTCCAGTTTCCACAGTTTGTTTGACGTTGAACAAAATTGGACCGCCACTTGGTCTTTGACTCATCCAGCCCGACGGCCGTATTTCCCACATTTTGGAGGCGTCATCTAACGACTAGGCACCAGTTGCAGGAGATGGATCGACCATGATAATTCAAGAGCAGTGCCAGATTAGCTTGGCGCCTGTCGACGCCAAGCTAATCTGGCACTGCCCTTGAATTATCATGGTCGACCCATCTCCTGCTGTAGTGCGTCAGGCCTGTCGGCGCCAAGCTAATCTGGCACTGCCCTTGAATTATCATGGTCGACCCATCTCCTGCTGTAGTGCGTCAGGGCTGAACGGGTTAAGGAAAAGTGAGGGAAGAAAACATTTTCATTGAAACATGCCCACAAACTCGGCTGATCTACATCTTGTCTTGGGTGGGGTTAGGTATTTTTTAGTTCCCAGGGTCACCCTGGTCAGCCCCACAGGGTGGGTTTTTCTCTCTATTCTGGGGCATGTGTTTCTGTCTACCCTTTGTCCATTCACCTGTATTTGCCTTTTTCAAACTCTCCCTACTGTCTGCACTGCCTGTAGCTCTTGATATTGGATGTGTGTTGCTAAATGGTCTTAGCTTTATTTAGGCCCCATGTGTTAGGTTTATTTACTGTATTTGACCGGCTGGCGACATACATTCAAGGTTCTGTTTATTTTTTTTTCACAAGCAGTGCAGGCACGTCCTGAGAAAGCCTTGTTGCTGTCGGGACGTTAAGCAATGTACAATCAATCAACATCTTGTAATATGTCAGGCCTCGGTAGCTCAGTTCTGTAAATATAGGTGCTGTGTGAATGACAGTTACAGTGAGGTTTGTGTGGGAGTTACGAGAGATTAAGAAAATTTATATTTATTCCAGCTGCAACTGCTTTGATTGTGTTTCAAATGTTATATGTGCATGTGCTGTATTGATGAAACAAATGGTGTAAATAGATCTGTCTGTATGATGCTGTGACCATGGCTATCAGTATGAAAGATGCTTTACGCAAGTGGTAAAATCATGTATTGTTGGTACATATATGCTGTAGTGTCAAATAATATCTTGTGGGATATTTTTCTTTGGGGGAGGGGGGGGGGGTTCACATGGGATAGTAGAAGTGAGTCTATGTAATGGGCCATTGGTCGTCTGTCTGTCATCCGTAGTAAATTTTAACATTGGCATTTCTCAGAGACTACTCAAGCCACAGTTTTCAAACTTGGGCCCAAAGATACTTTGACCTTAATAAACAAGCCAATTTGAGTGACCTCTCTCAAAGATCAAGGTCACAGGGGATAGGTAAAATGTAGCCATAATTTGACAAAATTATTTTTTTTTTCAAATACTGTTCACAACTTCAAACAGAGACTTGGTACAAAGATACCTAATGGTAGGACCTTCCTATGCATACTAACTTGGATGAATCCTCACAACAGGTCATGGGTCACAAGAGACCAGGAAATGGGTAAAAAATAACCAAACCATTTTTTAACAAGAATTGTTTTGTCTCAAATACCATTCACAACTTTAAACACAAACATTGTACAGCAATACCTGATGGTAAGGCCTTTCTATACATGTATACTAATTTGGGTGACCCCTTGGAAGGTCAAGGGTCACAAGAGATCAGAAAATAGGTCACAAATGGCCTTGTTTTTTACATAATTTTTTTCCCCTCAAATACTAATTACAGCTTCAAACCCAAACTTGGTCCGGAGATGCTTTATGGCAAGACCTTCCTAATCATGCTATTTTGGATGACCCCTCGGACAGGTCAGAGGTCACAAGGGATCAGTAAATGTGAAGAATGTTTATTTTATAAGTGACCTGTCAGAAAGGTCAAAGTCACACAGGTAAGATCAGTTATGTGGATGTCATGCATGTGAGCCTTAAGGGCTTTATCATTCTTGTTTAATTTATGGACAGAAGTAAGATTGCATATTCACTACTGCGTTGAGCTTTGTGACCTAATACACAACAGGCCCTTGTGGAGAACAGTTTGTCGTGGTAGAGAGCATAATTCTGTAATTCTGATCTGTAAATCCAAGGGTTTTTGGTGGGGGTTTTTGTTGGGGGGGGGGGGGGGGGGGGGTGTTTGTTGTTGGTTGGTTGGTTTTTTGTTTTGCGGGTTCTTTTTGTTTTTTGTGGGTTTTTTTGGTGTTTTTTTTTTTGTTTTTTTTTTGGGGGGGTTGGGGGGTCACTCCAAGCTGACATCAGATATTGAATTATTGTTGTCTTTTGGCACTTTCCGTTTGAGCATAACACCTTGGATACCTGGTGTTTGCTTTTGTTCTTATCAAACAAGTGTTATGGTCTGAGAGTTTAGACTTACAGCATGAAGCTGTAAGGTCCAGAATCACAGACCAGCCAAGCATGTACATGTATTGACATTTTTCAGTCACATCTCTTTTGCTCAGCAAACACAAGTGATCAATCATTTACTGAGTAGCTTATCTTTGGGCTGTGCTAACCCTTATCATTCAAAGAAGTACCCAACGGAGAAAGAAACACGCTTAGAAAAGAAGGGTACAACACAATTTATTAATATTTCAGGTAAATACCCTTTGTCAAAATAGACAAACAAACAGAGAGATTAGCCGCTACTTATCTTCATTCGCAGAAGGAATGTGGCAACGCTTGGCAGTCACATTTTTGGTCTGGATTCCTTATCATTCAGAATACATTTGTGTGAAATAAGTTTGACTAAAATAGTTCAAGGGTCGTGCCAGAATAGCTTGGCGCCTCTAGGCGCCAAGCTATTCCGGCATTACCCTTGAACTAAAGCCATTGGTCTATATCCTTATCTGTAAGTACTATAATGTAGCTTGCATATGGCAGTGTACAAATTTGAAGCTTGTAGCCTCAGTATGATATGGGTTAATTGTGCGTGTCCATTTGTGCTTGATTTCCATTTCGTTAGTCACTTAACCCACTAACCCCCAGCGCACTACAGCAGTAGATGAATTATCATGGCCGATCAATCTCCTGCAGCTAGCACATAGTTGTAAGGTGATGCTTCTAAAATTTGGGAAATGTGGCCTTGTAGTTAAATGGGTCAAGGGCTGTAGGTTTACATGAGACTTGACACGCGAACAGCCATGAAAAAGAGCTGAACTCTTCTAGTAAAAGTCAGATACTTTGTATATATACCACAAAATCACGATGCCCAAAGGCAGGGACCACAATATAGCTTAGTCTGTTGGCTGGAAAAACAAGTTAAAGCTGTCAGTGTGCAACTCGTAGCTAGTGACATGAAGAGAGATTGTGCCAGTTTCATGTCAACTGAGAGATACATGTATACTTTTTGTTTTGCGCTTCACTTTAATATTGTGTAAATTATGCTTATAAATAGCATATGTAAAAATTCATCATTATGTTTGATATTCCTGTATGTTGCTTGTTTAATATTACTAAAAGTTGTTTGTGTTGCTTAATTTTTGGTTGCATTCTACAGATTGTTCACGTTGGATGACAGTGCATTAGCAACGACCACACTCCCTGTGGAATGGTGCAGAACCAAAGTTCATTAATGCAAATTGAGAACAATTTTGTGCTGATCTGTTATTTTGGACCTCACTACAGGTTAGATCACAACCCTGCACCAAAAGAAAAAGTCCACCATTTTCCATTTGAGGATTTTGTCTAAATCTGATCCGTGGCTCGTGTTGGTGGTAAAAAAAAAGGTGCACATGCATGTGAATATTGTTTTGCTTACTAGTGCAAGTTGATGTGGCATTCACAACTTTCTGTTATGGAGAGTGTTTTCACTCGTTCAGCCCGGCGCACATATTTCCTAAATTTGGGAGGTGTCATCTAATGACTATGCACCAGTTGCAGGAGATGACCATAATTCAAGGGCAGTGCCAGATTAGCTTGGTGCCAAGCTAATCTGGCACTACCCTTAAATTATCATGATCGACCCATCTCCTGCAGGGCTGAATGGGTTAATGATAAAACGTCAGTTGTGTTTTGGGTACACTTGTATTTTGTGGTTGTATAATGTGGCGTTATTGAGGTGGTCTGTGTGTGTGGACATGTTCACTCTGAAGGGAGTCTGGCTGTGCTTTTGTTCATAGCTCCTTGTTCTTTACAACATCCATGAATTTGAGGGTGGGTTTATATGTATATATGGTCTGTGTGGATGGCTCAAATATACATGTAATGCACATTGTGGGGTTTTGTTTGGGTCCATTTTCACATTGGTGATTTTTCATGTCACAGTTGCAGAGTTAGAGAAGCATATTTGTATTCATTGGAAGACATTAATCAACCGCGGTTTGGGATTAATATCACTGTATATGCTCTCTCTTGTTCTATTTGTTGGTTCCATGTTATAAGCATAGTACTTTTCACTTGTTTCCGACCAAACAAGGGCCGCAAGACCTGCTAACACATATATACGTCCCCAAACCATCTATACGTCATGGATTCTCATGAGCGCCATTGCAGCTGCAGGGACTCGTGAGAATTTAAACTTCTTGTTGGCTCAGATCAGCTGTGGCTGTTCCTCGGATGGAAAGGGTCATCGCGGATAATGTGTGCAGAAGTTGAGCTTGCTTACATTCATTGCTAGCAAAGTCATTGTGAGCATTCATTTTGTCATGTCACTGTATAGTTTAGATATGTAAAACTGTACTTGCCACCAGCATTGGCTGCGTAACCGTCCCACTGTATGGTAATTTACATAATTAGCACCAAGTACTGGCACTGCAGCATAACCTAGGATAACAAACAGCCGTGCTGCTTGAAATGGGCACTGCTGCATGACCAGAAAAGAAATGATTTTAACTCCTTTAGCCCCAGTGCACACTGCAGCAGGAGATGGATTTACCATAATAATCCAAGGGTAGTGCCAGATTAGCTTGGGCGCCTGATGGCACCAAGCTAATCTGGCACTAACCTCGAATTATCATAGTAGATCCATCTCCTGCAACTGGTACAGTCATTAGGTGACACCTCCAAAATTTGTGAAATGCGGCCATGGGATTAAGTGGGTCCGCCCTCCTGTGCAACCAGCCACCAAAACTGTTCACAGCTTTGGTGACTGCATGCACAAGAGTGCTATGAGAGAGGTTTAGGGAGTCTAGAGAAATAATTCTTTTGTTGTACTGTATAGGTACATGTACAGAGTTGTACACATATTTTGAATGACCCGTATTCCATTAAAGTTGTACACCAAAACTACAGAAATATTGTACATACACATTTCATTTTGTTTTAGGAGGGATAACTTCTACAGGTAGTTCACATTTTTGTTATTTAAATGACTTTTTGTTTTGAATTCTTCATATCTGAAGCTGTGTGATTTTCAACTGTATTATAAGTTGGAAACTTGACAACTCTGTATGACTTTCAGCTTGTTTGTTGGCTTGTGTGGATCATAAGGGTATATATACTGACCTCCATTAATAACGCGAAAAGTGTAAGTGTACCCGCAAAGAGCCACCCTTCAGCAAAACAAGAACATTTTGTTTGTTGCTTACTTCAGCCAACTGTCTGAGCTACCTTCACACAAAAATTGGATGAGTTATCACCCATGGCTACCTTGGAGGACACGGGGTTTCATTAGTGGTGAAAATAAGCAAAACTGGACGCACTCTGTGAAGCCATTTTTCTGTGATATGTTTTAACACACAAGTTGTGTGGATTGCTTATGATGTTATTAATTGCCTCAAGTGAAATTTGACTCGAAAAATTCATTAGAGAACCAGAACTTCCAGTGCACATCATTTTCTTAATAAATCTTATTTGATTTAATGTGAATTACTTTCAAACCGTTTTTTATGCTCCACTGACTGATGCAGAGATAAAGAACACACCCATATCTATTTGATCAGGTAAATATGGCCGCTAACCTAAAAATAAAGAACTTTTTGATTTTCATGTTTGTAGGTCATGTTGATTATTTAGGTGCCTTTGACAAACAAAAAGTAGGTCAAGACCAAACAGGCCTGATTTTCATGCACACGGACCCTAGTGACACTGCACATTGGTTGGCTTTCAGCTGTGTCCTCTGCAGATGCTCCCCATTTTACTTTCAATATCCTGTGATGCTAGTGTCCCTGATGACGTCATAGCTCATCGATGTGCGATTTTTAAGACTAAACATTCTCTTTGCACACGACATAACACACTCTTCATAACATTTTCTAATGACGTCAAAATAATCCGGTTTGAAGCATAATTATCTACGAAGAAAAGCGCTATGGTGAAAAAATTTGCGGGTTTTTTTTGGGTTGATCAGTATATATAAATATACTACATACAGTTATGGAGTTCATTCTAGATAGGTACCGTCACTTTGAACTCGCTCTGCAGACTGAACTTTACCAGCAAGAGGCATAAATTCTCAAGAGCCCCTGCAACTGCAGGGGCTCTTGAGAATCTATGCCTCTTGCAGATGAACTGGTTCACTGATGGACTGTGCACACAACTATCACTATCAACAGCCAAAGAAAACAAGATGAGGATTTCATCCCAAAGTCTACTCAGTATTGTTTGGAGCTCACATGCGTTTTCCTTTTAGGAATATTCAGAGTTCATGTTCATATTGTTAAGCTTATCCTTCTGATCCATTTCCTTCCTCTCTAACCCAACCTCTGATAAAACACAGTGGTGCACACAAATGAACACGGACAAATGGCGCTTCCCGCCATTGGTCAATACGGTCTGTGGGCTGGACTAGCGACATGTATTCTGAATTAAATAGGAAGAATAGCACGAGCAGCAAAATGATGTCGCTATATGCTTCACATCATGGCATCACTAGTCACATGACGCTGTGTATACGATGACGAATTTGAAATCAATCCAGAAGCATTGTATAACACTAACATCTGTGCTTTGCGACAATTTAGGAACATTGTGTTTGGCGCCTTTACGTCACTGTCTGATCCTTCTCTAGAAGTCGAGAATTTGTACTTTTTCTGCAATGAATTACTTTTTACCCCAAAATTGAAAAGGTACAAAACTTGCTAACGGACTCGTCCAATGTCCATCTCCAAGCTAGCCATATCCAAAATTCTGCGTGAATAGAACAAAAATTATGGCCTCAAATGCCGGTCAACTGATGTTATTAAAACGGTAGACTTTGAGATGGGGCTGGTTGGAGAATGTTCCATAGCATGCAAATGACGAACCTAGGTGGTCACACATCAGACTCTACAGTGATGTAACACAATAAAAATTACATCATGCCTAGCTACACTAACCGCGCTCTTGAACGTACATTTGGCAGGAAGCGTGGTGTGTATACATGTATGTAGACATAAGTATCTCCGGTGTTGTGTATGTACAAGCCTGAAACTTTATGAAATGCATTGATTGAGATGTATTTCAGAGATCTTCCGAGCATATTCAAACTGGGTGACTTGTTCAAGAGAAAAATTGCCGTTTATATAGTCGGTTGACCCACATTTGAGTCTGTAATTTTAGTTCTACTCACTTGGGATTTTGGATATAGCTAGCTTACTTGGAGATAGACATTGAGTTTGTAATCCAGCATAGTTCCTCTTCAATGTTTTGAATAATAATTAATTCATTTTTGTAAGTTTTGAAGCCACTATAATATACTCCCATCAAATAGTCAACCCTGGAGGAGGCTGTGTGGAAGAAAACAGTCAGCCACGGAAGAGCCATGCCTTTTGAATGAGCGACGTGAAACAGCAAATTCGTCACTGTGTACAGACTAGAGATACCATGACGTGAAGCTTATAGTCACGTCATTTTGCTGCTCATGCTATTTGTCAGAATTCCAGTTGCTACATGAGCCCACAGAGTGTACCAAAGGTGGGAAGCGCATTGTCTTATTCGTGTGCGCCGGCATGTTTGTTGATCAGTGGTTGGCTTAGAGAGGAGGGAAATGGATCAGAAGGATAAACTTAAAAATATGAACAACTGAACGTTTCTAAAAGAAAAAGGCATATGAGCTCCAAACAATACGGTAGACTTTGGGATGAAATCCTCATCTTGTTCTTTTTAACGAGTCTACCGTGTCAAATATGCTCAAAAGCTCTCCAAAATACATCTTGATCAAAGCATTTCCTAAAGTTTCAGACCTGTACGTACACAAACACCGGAGATACTCGTGTCTACATAGATACACACATGGTGCTTCCCACCATATGTACGTTCAACAGTGCAGCTAGGCATGATGTAATTTTTATCTTGTTACTTCATTGTCAGAGTCTGATGTGTTCGTCATTTGCATGCTATGGAAAACAAAAAGACAAAAACACATCACCTTGAGATAAACTGAAGAAAACCAACAGCTCAGTAAATACACTGTGTTTAATCTCTTGTTTGACACCCATTTTTTTATGGTGGTTTGGAGGACCCCAGCAGCACACGTGCAATTCTGTTAGTTTAAAGTTGGTAGGTCTCGTCTTCTGCCCATTTACTCTAACCATAGACTCATAGTTTATTAATTAAGTTGCACTGTGATTTCAAATCCATGAGAAAGCTTTAGGTGCGATGCCTTTACATAATTTCCTAGGGTCCCAGCCCTTCACCAGACACAATGCCAACCGTGCCCAAGCTCTCTTAACATTGGAAGTCCGCATGTATTCATATCTTGAGGCTAGCTTGTCAAAACAAAAATATGAAACATACATACTTTAAACTGTAATAACGAGTGTTAGAGCTTTGGCAGGGTTGGCATTGTGTCTAGTAAAGGACTGGGACCCTAGGAAACATAAAGAAGTCATTCTTATAGCTTTTCATGGATCTGAAATCACAGTGAGTCTCGGTGCTTTGATCTTTATAAACCAGTGCTTTCAGCTGTTGGAAAAAAAAAAAAAAACAGCTTTTGGTTGTTTCTTCAATACATGGATGCAAAAGTCAGAAACCCAGTGTGCCCCTGCATGACCATGGGAGGTGCTGCACATTTGAATTCACTGCCGTTGACACGTGACCTGGCAACATTCGTGGTTTGGGTTTTCTGGCCTGAAGGGGATGATGAAGTTCTGATCTGAATGTCGGTCATTTGGTCATTGCTTACAGTGTGTTCTGCTGTACTTTCACTGTGCTGGTCTCCTGTATCCATTGCACAGTCCTCTTGATCACCTTCATGCACTGGTACATCTGTTTTGGTCGTCTTGTGACCTGCACCGTGACCGCTTTCAATGTCCCTCTTGTCAACAGTATCCCCAAAATCAATAGGTGCCAGTCGAACAGTCTGTACGTTAAAGTTGCATGCAAGACACTCCACAGTGGTAAGATCGTCAAAGCTGTGGTGACGCAGCGTCTCGCATGTTCTTTGGACCTGCTCCATGCACGGAGAAAAGGCACAGATTCGCCCACCTGTATGACAAAGAGACAAAATATGTGCTGGTCTGTGATTTTGGATCTAACAGCTCTAAGCCATAGGATCCAATATCAGATCATCACACAGAACTTTCCACATGCAGCACAAAATACAACATTCTGGAGACTGATCATGACAGTTCATGGGGAGTGAATGATGTGCTTGGCACCTTTAAGGCAAATCCTACCTTCACATGGGACACATAGTGGCAACTGAAAAAAGCATCAAAACTTGCTTATGGTTCATACGAAACTGGAAGCAGAGGTGCAAACACATATGACGTGAGGAATGCTCTTCCGTCCAAATGTCATGGAAGATGAGTATTTTTCACCTTTGTGACACAATGCCCAAATGTTGGCTGAACAGAAAGACAACTTCATCCAGATGAAAGAAGAGGAAAGGGGGGGGGGGGGGGGGGGGGGAGGATGCTGCCCAGGTAAGGGTAAGCTCAGTCAAAAGAACAACCGATTGGGTGTGGGATGGGGTAAAAAGGACCCAAAGCGGAATTTGAGATAAGACATTTGGGATTGGAGGTGTTTTGAAAGTTGGGAAGTGTTTATAACTTGTCAGTTCTCTTTCAGGAACTTGATCTACTTCACTCAACGGTAGGAGGGATATTGGCACTTTTCAATACGACATGGGGTAGCAGAAGCAGGGGGATTAGAAACCATCATATTTTTTTTCTGTAGCCTGTCTAAACAAAACACAAACCTTTTTTTAAAGCCTGTCTGGCACGCATGATGCACTCCCATGGGGCAGGTAGGTCAAGAAAGACAGCATCTGCCACGGACTCGAGTTCAAAACCCTGCATGCAAACATCGCGATGTCTGGTTGTGACGTAGTCCCCTAGGCCGTGTTGTTCAAATTCTGCCCTAGCGGCTGCACAGCGTTCAGCATGAAATTCAAATGTGTGCAGATGTCCAGAGGGCATCACGCTCCTGATGAGGGCATGGGACAGGGAGCCACTGCCGGTGCCTGTAGAACAGCGCAGCCAAAAAAAAAACAATTTAAAAATCATGTGAAAAATCAAATGACTAAAAACGTTTTACAAGTTCAATCTCTATCAATCGCCCATTAAACCCTGACATGCTACATGTACAGCAGTGCCTGGATCGACCATGATAATTCAAGGGTTGTGTCAGAATAGCTTGGCGCCTCCTACAGGTGCCAAGCTATTCTGACACAACCCTTGAACTATCATGGTCGATCTGACTCCTGAACTGAGATGTAGACCTCAAAGGAGATCTAAAAAAAAAATAGATAGTCATCCTCATGATGTAATGAGTTACCAAGAACTAGAAGACGTTCTCGGCCGCCTTTTGTCAACTATCTGAACACTGGTTACAACTCACCGGCCTCCACCACGACGGCGCCTGGCTTAAGGTGCAGTTCCATGACGATAAGACTGATGTCCGGACTGTACAAAATCTGCGTCCGATGAGGTAATGCCAGAGTCCACATCTCGGGTGTCGGCTGCAGCGGGTACACCCAGCCCTTGGCACATTCCACCTTCTTTCCGTACGGGGTCCCGATCAGCCGCTCGTGCTTGATCGCGCCGTAGCGCGTCTGGTGCACGCGGTCTCGGGCCAGCTGTAGAGGCACGAGATTGTCGTATCCAAGGTACAATAAAACAGTATCACCTTCTTCCATCAGACTCTTACGCTGATTGAAGCTCATGGTATCTTGCGGAGGATTGCCTCTCGTTTTTGATTGCAACACGTTTTCTCCAGCCGGAAGCGAAAGTGATGAAGGGAAGTCACTCTTGTTTAGTCGCGTTTAGTTCCTTTGTTGCTCAGTGGATCTAGGTGTTGGCGGGCAGCAGAGTTGGGGCCCCGCAACCCCGCGGCATCGACCCAACCTCGGCCAAAGTGACATATACTGCTCACAAATAGTAAAGTAATTAACTTTTCATCTTTTCATCTTGAAAAGTCCTAAGAATCGGTATAATCACGGTTATATAAGTGATTAGCCATCCCACTGGCCTACAATTTTACTGAGTGACAACATTGGTGCTGTGACAAATATAGTGCTCACAAAAATTAAAGGATGTATTACTTTTAGCTTGAATTATTAAAATGTCCTAAATAGTTTAAACATTGATCAGACCCAAAAAGGTGACTGCAGTTTGCAGCTGTAAGGTGTTTTCCGACATTTTAGTATCATATGAGCTGAAATTATGACTGACGTCGAGTCCCTTCCCTACTGACTTTTTGTGAGTACTAAATGTCACTGGGGTCAAGGGGTCTCTGCCTGACTCAAATGGTGGAGGCCCCAGGGGACGTGAGTTGCGTTGGTGGTGCGGGTAGTGGGGAACTCTTAAAGCGCCTCCCCCAGGATCACCTTAGTCTAGGGCCTCTTGACCTTTGTGACTGAGGCACCCTCGTGTGTAATCCCTCCGGACTAGCATAGCATCCCTCTATCCCAAGAGCGCCCGTGCGTGGTCCCTGGCCACATCCTCTCCGAGGTGACCCCAAAAACTGGGCAGCACTAGCCCCCAGGCTAAAAACGGCGGATCTAGAGGAGAGAACCTCGAAAATAAATCATTGTCCTCAGTATGTGCTGCCTTGCCGTGCCCGAGTTGGACGGCCCAATAACAGAGCAGGAGGTCAGACACGCTGTGTGCAAGCTGAAATCTGGGAAAGCGGCAGGCATTGATCAAGTGTTATCAGAGTACCTGAAACATGCAGGTGATACTATTGTGCCATTTTTGACGAAATACTTTAATCACCTGCTCGATAACCAGTACTTTCCTGTTGAGTGGAGTCGTTCCGTGATTGTTCCGATCTTTAAGAAGGGCGATACAAATAACCCAGCCAACTATAGAGGGGTGTCTCTGCTCAGTGTGACCAGTAAAGCTTTTACTTCCATTCTAAACAGTAGACTCTACAAGTGGGCAGAAAAAGAGGGAAAAATAAACGAAGAGCAAGCCGGGTTTCGGCAGGGATACTCGACTGTTGATCATATATTCACTTTGATATCTATTATACAAAGATCCCTTGCTCGAAATAAGAAACTATATGTGGCTTTCATCGATTACAAGCGTGCTTTTGACTCTGTAGACAGGGAAATGTTGTGGTCTGTTCTTACCCATGTACAGGTCTCTACAAAAATGGTTCAGAAGCTGAAAGCCATGTATGCATCTGTTCAGGCGTGTGTAAGGGCGGGCTTCCAATACTCGGATTTTTTTCGACTGCCCCGCCGGGGTCAGGCAGGGTTGTTTAGCAAGCCCTGTGATTTTCTCTTTGTTAATTAATGAAGTTGCAAACTACGTAAATGAAAATGGTCGACACGGAGTACAACTACTGCCTGGTCTGAGAGAACTTTTTTCATTACTTTTTGCTGACGATGTAGCTCTATTGTCCACAAGCGCTGTGGGGCTGCAGAACCAGATAACTAACCTCAAGCGCTCTTCTGATAGACTTGGTTTAGAGGTTAGTCTCGAGAAAACCAAGGTAATGGTTTTTAGAAAAGGCGGGCGACTGCCAGTGAAAGACAAATGGTATATTGGTGCAACCGAAATGGAAGTGGTTAACAGTTATAAATACCTTGTTTTCACACTGACCACAAAACTATCGTTTACTGTGGCGCTCTCCGACTATGCTGTGAAGGCGAAGGCGAAAGTTTCTCAGTTATTGAGGACTATGTGGAAACTTGGCAACCTTAACCCATGTATTTTCTTTAAGCTTTTTGATACCCAGGTGGCGCCGATGCTCCTTTACTCGTCTGAAGTATGGGGGTTGAAGCAGTTCGAAACAATAGAAAAGGTGCACACTTTCGCCTGCAAGAGACTACTGAGTGTGGATGTCAGAACCCCAAATCAGACAGCTTATGGTGAAACGGGTAGGCATCCACTGCACATAAATAGCATAATAAGAGCTACAAAGTATTGGATGAAACTGATTAAGATGTCTGATACAAGACTTCCTAAGCAGGCGTACAAGATGCAGTTGAACTGTACCGTAGCAAGTTGTTTTTGGGCGAACCAAATTGAAAGCACCCTACACAAGTATGGCTTTGGCCACGTTTGGCAAAACGGTGGTGTGGGTGATGAAAGGGCTTTTTTGTTGTTGTACAGGCAAAGACTGAAAGAGTCATTTGTACAGTCATGGGAAACGAAGGTTCAGTCAAGCGACAGGTTTGCAACTTACAAGCAGTTCAAAACGGTATTCGAACCAGAAAGATATCTATTCCAGATTACGATAAAGAAATTCAGGGACAGCCTTATACGTTTCAGACTGGGAACAGTAGAACTGAATGTGAATAATAGGTATTCAAATACACATGTGAAGAACTGTCCATTCTGTATTGGGACTGTGGAGAATGAAGAACACTTCCTCTTGTATTGTAATAGATACTCAGCACTGAGGAATAAGTACTTGGCTAGCCTTTTGAATGACACTAAGAATGAGGACATAAGTTTGTTGCTTGCAAACCTGGACTGCGACTCTATCAGAAAAGTTGCAATGTTCATATTCTATGCACTTAAATTACGCAATGAACAACTATCTGTGTAATAGGACATTACCTATGGGCCGATGGCCGCAAAACATCTGTTCAGTCTGCCTCAAAGTGGGGTAGACCCCCTGATGCAGCGCGTCTGTGTGCGCTGTGCGGCGTGTGTGTGTGTGTGTGTGTGTGTGTGTGTGTGTGTGTGTGCGTACACCAAATGACTGAACTGGGTTACTTTCTTTACCATCCTTATGCAATCTGGGTCTGTGTAAAATTTTGGGTGGCCAGATCAGACACCCATTTTTTCTGAGGGTTGTTTCTGTATTATCTTTCATTCAAAATTCAGAAAAAAATATCAAAATACGATGTGCCCATTTTAACAGATTTACTTCATCGTTGTGTTTCAGGGATGCCCTGGGCCTGTGTGTGGACACGGAAGCGGCCGGAGTGTTTTCAGATCAATTTGATTGGTCCAACACCGATGAACGGAGTTCCTTCCCTTGCTTAAACGTCTTTCGTCTCCAACGGACGCACCGGTCATTCTCTCGCATTTGCAGAGGTATTTTATGCAATATTTCTTAGTTAAGAGCACGCCCAAATGTACTTGTTCAGTGCAGTTATTTAACTGAGAGATGCCTCCAATCCCCGTACCCGTTTGGCCCAGAAAAATAAGGCGTCTGCTTTCAAACGTGTCTTCGGCCGCACCGGCCGGGCCTGACCGTTGAGTCTTGTAGTAAATGATAATAGAACCCCACGATTTTAACAAAAGCTTTCTTCTTCAATGAAAGGAATTCGTTCAATAACCCCATTACAAGGTCAATCTGCCACGCGATTTTGTTTCTTCTTTCTTTTTTTTTTTCTGACGTGTTAACTTGCCACATGCATGCACAGTAACTATCAGTTGACTTTTTTTTTTTTTAAAAACAAAAATGGCGCCAGATTTCAATCCTCGTTCGCAAAACTGCCTCGCGATTCGAAGAACGAACGTCCACAAACAGGTCTCGTTTAGGAATGTGCAACTGAAGTATCGCTTTTTACTGTATTGCCAGTTTTTAGTTCTCAGGGTCACCCTGGTCAGCCCCACAGGGTGGGTTTTTCTCTCAATTCTGGGGCATGCATGTGTTTCTGTCTACCCTTTGTCCATTCACCTGTATAAATTTGCCTTTTTAAAACTCTCCCTACTGTCTGCACTGCCTGTAGCTCTTGATATTGGATGTGTGTTGCTAAATGGTCTTAGCTTTATGTCTTGGCCCCATGTGTTAGGTTTATTTAACTCATTCTACCCCAGACACACCACGGCAGGATAAGGATCCACCATGATAGTTCAAGGGTGATGCCAGAATAGCTTGGCGCCTACGGGCGCCAAGCTATTCTGGCATCTCCCTTGAACTATCATGGTCGATCTGTGCCCTGCACTGCAATGCAGTCTTGAGAGGACAGGGGCAAAATTTAAGGATTTTGGTGTTGGGGTAGAATGAGTTAACGTATTTGACCGGCAGGCGACATACATGGCAATGTTCTGTTTAGGTGGGTTTTTTTTCACAAGCAGTGCAGGCACGTCCTGAGAAAGCCTAGTGGCTGTCGGGACGTTAAGCAATGTACAATCAATCTGATTCAAAATGTCAGTTGGTTTACATGGTTGTATTGGACATGTTCTCAGCAACACCATTTTGGTCACACCGGCTCAGGACTTTCTGGCACACACCCAGCGCCGGATGGCAGCAGGATGTCCAAACCCATCAGGATCTATGCTGCAGAATCATGGCCCCCCAGCCTCTGCCACAGAGGGTGCGTCTGGTAGGAGGGTGCATGGACGGCAGCGGAATGCCCCCAATTACAAACTGGTAAGTAAAGTGATTCTATGATCATCTTCATTTTATTGGCTGGCGTGCGTGCGAAGCAAAAGTGAGTTTATGTTCTGGGCCACTGGTCGTCCGTCCGTCGTCCATGGTAAACTTTAACTCATTCTACCCCAACACCAAAATCCTTAAATTTTGCCCCTGTCCTCTCAAGACCGCATTGCAGCGCAGGACACAGATCGACCATGATAGTTCAAGGGTGGTGCCAGAATAGCTTGGCGCCCGTAGGCGCCAAGCTGTTCTGGCATCACCTTTGAACTATCATGGTCGATCCTTATCCCAGGGTGGGATTCTTCCGCGTTTCCGCGGATTTCCGTGGAAATTCTTTCACAATTCCGCTGAAGCATATTTATTTTCCGCGTCTAATAACAACAAAAAAGACGAGAAAAAAAAAAAAAAATCTTCTTAAATGGCAAAAAAATCTCAAATGGGTTGGATTTGTATGCAGTTTGGTTCACTATCGCCCGACACTTCCGGTAGCTTTAGGTCGCAGTGGAAAATGGCGGTGAAAAAGGATATTGTCCAAGACAGAGTGCCGTTTAGTGTGCATCTGAACATAAACTGGTACGCACATTCCATTTTTATACTGCAGATCAGGAGTGTCATAACAAAGTCCATTTTCGGGTGTGTTTGGTCTCGCTCCCCGTGTCGGTTTTTGGATACTTTGGCGAACGGTGGACACGCGTGCCTATCCCCCCCCCCCCCCCCCCCTCCCCCTGTCGTTTGATTTTTCGGCCGCTGAAAATGAAGGACATGAAACCACCCCCCCCCCCCACCCCACCCCCCCCCACCCCACCCCACCCACCCACCCACCCACCCACCCACCAATGTCGTTTGATTTTCCGCGTTTTCTTTCTTACTAGAATCCCACCCCTGTTATCCTGCTGTGGTGTGTCTGGGGGTAGAATGAGTTAACGGTGGCATTTTCTCGGAGACTATTCAAGCCACATTCTTCAAGCTTGGCCCAAGGATACTTTGTGGCAAGACCTTTTTAAACATGCCAATTTGAGTGACCTCTCTCAAAGGGTCACGCAGGGTTGACAAATGTGTGAAAACTGCTTGCATTTTCAGAAAACGTGGATTTTGACTGCTGCAGAAGCCAGCCCTCGTCACCGAGGTCACACATATGTAAATCGGTCATACACGGGATTACTCTTTTTATTCTTGTGCAAGGCCCCTTTAAACCAAAATTGGGCTGTTTCTGTTTCTAAGGCAGCTTTGGTTTTAATCTTTCTTTCTTTCTTTCTCCAGTTGGCAAATGGCGCCTGGGATGGACCCGAGACTGAGAGCAGTGCCAGCGCATCGCAATACGAGGGCAGTGATGACGAGGAGTTTGTTCCTGGCTCGAGCTCACCGGATTCAGAGGGTGTGTCAGCATCAATTGCTGGGATCTCGGACATAGACAGTATTGTATCGACTATGTTAGATTTCATCAAAGTGGCAGGTTTGGGGTGGCCAGGTGTTGGTGACGCTAGTACCAGCAAGGTGCAGTGTGCGTTAGGGGGTGGCAATGAGAATGTGGATAGGCAGGAGGAACATGATGCTGGAAAGAGTGGGGAAAGAGCACTTACAGAAGAAACGGGTGTGCACGTGTCGCAGAGAGGGAAAGGAAAGTACAAATGGGACAAGAAACATGCATGCAAATTGTGTGGCAAGCTTGTCTTGAAAATGAGCACGCACTTACAAGATGTCCATGCAGATGAGGCTGACGTTGCTAAAATTTTGTCGATGAAAAAAGGGACCAAGCAGAGACGTCGAGCATGGATCAGACTACAAGATGAGGGTGATTACATGCATAACGTTGCTGTTCTTGAAAACAAATCCGGATGTTTGATTCCTAAGTATCGCACCAAAACTAGTAAGGCAGACGACCTTCTCGCCTGTAGCCATTGCAAAGGGCTCTATCAAAAAAAGCTGATCTCTGTACACTCAAAACGTTGCTGTCAGAAGCCAGGAGGGTTTCAGATCACTCGGCGAGGGGACGCCGCTCGCCGTGGTCGGCTCATGCTTCCAATACCCTTAGACGTTGAATTTTCCTTCTACCACAAGGTCTTGGCTACCCAGAGAGATGATGAGATAAGCCGTCTCATCAGAACTGACCCCTTGCTTCTTGAGTATGGAAAGAGATTATTTGACCGCAGGGACATTGAAGAACACACGGCTGGACAAATCAGCTCCAGGATGCGGGAGTTAGGGAGACTGTTGAAGATTATCAGAGTGAGGTCAGAAATGAAAATCGCAAGTTTAAATGCTGTGATCAATTCAGCTAGCTTTGATCATGTTGTCCTGGCTGTAAAAGAGCTAGCAGATTTTGATGAGGACACACATCAGTTCAAAAAAGGCAATCTCGCAATGCGCATAGGCCATGCTTTGAAAAAGTGTTCACAGATCAAACAGTCACAGGCATCCAAACAGCTTGGACAGGGTTCAGACGACAGGTGGCGACAGGAGCTCTCTGAGGCGCAGCGGTTTGACTCCGTCTTCGACGGGGACTGGTATGATTGTGTGTCCGCTACAGCAGCCCAGTCGGTCGGGAAAATGACCATGAACAAACCCAAGCTGATCCCATCATGTGAAGATGTGAGGAAGGTCCAACAGCTTCTTGAGACAAGGATGGTTTCGGAAGATTATCCGACAGTGGTTAAAGCAACTCTTTGTGCTGTATCACTTTTCAACCGAAAACGAGGGGGAGAAGTTCAGAGAATGAAGGTGTCAGACTTCCAGAATGCTAAGATTGGATCGATCACCAATCAAGATATCTTGAAAGGTCTCACAGAGGTTGAGAAGAAAATGGTGAATCATTTTCAGCGAGTGGAAATCAGAGGCAAGTTTAATAGGAGTGTTCCCGTTTTGCTGACGAAGAAGATGATGACAACTGTGGACAGAATCCTTCAAATGAGGCAATCGGTGCCAGCTCTCGCTGATTCCCAGTACATCTTTGCCACACCTTCTGGTCAGAGGCCTTACAGAGGCCATGATGTTCTGAAGGCCCATGCCCTAGAAGCAGGGGTGTCATACCCAGCCATGTTCACATTTACTCAGTTGCGGAAACAGGTTGCAACTTTGGCTCAGTCAATGGCCATCTCGGAGTTAGACCAGGATCAGCTGGCAGATTTCCTTGGCCATGATATTCGGATACATCGCCATATCTACCGCCAACCTCAAGACGTCCTTCAAAAGGCAAAAGTGGCAAAGATTCTTCTGTCAGTTAACAATGGGATGACAGATTTTGAGAGTTGCATTAGAGCTGAGCTGGGCGATGATGAAGAGATTGACTTTGACAATGAAGACGCATCAGAAACTGGCAGAGAGGTCTCGGGGGGAACAGCACCTGTGAATGAAGCAAGTAGCAAGTCAGCAACACAGGAATCGATGAGCATGACGGAGAAAAGACGTCCAGAGCCTGATGACAATCTAGATAGTTTTGATGATGACAGTACTGCGTCGGCTCCTGTTCGAAAGAAAGCTAGATTTACAAGAAAACCATGGGGGGAAGCTGAAGAGAAAGCTGTTCAAACTCGTTTCAAGACACACCTCGTCATGAACAAACTTCCTGGAAAGGCCGAGATACAGTATGCAATGGCGCTGGAACCTGCACTTAGACATAGGCGCTGGACAAACATTAAGGATTACGTCCGCAACAGACTGAAAAAGTTACAAAAGAAATGAATTGAGCCGCCACTCGCAGCATTTTCGATTTCATACAGATTTATTACATCAGTGTTATTATTGGGGTGGTTTCAGCATGTATAGCCTGCTTTTTTTTTTTTTTTTTTTTTTTTTTTTTTAATCTGATGGACGCCTGGATCATTTGTGACCCTCTCTCTCACAAAATCAGTCTTAAGAACTCGCATTTTGCATGTTTTGACATATATGCATTTATGAAAACTACAGTGTTTGCTGATTACTGTGATATATGACTGTATGCTGTAGTGCAAAAATTGTAAAAGCTGTTCTTAAGTGTTTAAAGTTGTTAAAGCCTCCGGCGGCCATTTTGAGAAAACAGCCTGTGAAGTTTCTGTGTGCAGCATAATTGGGGCCAAGGGCAGACTTTTAAAATCATTTTTTACCTATTTAATGGCATTTTTCATGATAAAGATTTTAACCATACGATACTTTGGTGTATGTAGAATACATTTCTCCCAAAAAGTGAAAATGCCCCAGATTGACCCCCCCACCACATATTATTGCGTGTAGTGCTGATTGGCTCGCTGCGAGTTAAGACTGGTTTCGTGAGAAAGGGTCACATTTTGTATACTGTATAACCTTTGGATTTGCAAAACGAAACAGCCGGCTGGGGACAAAAGACAATATAATAAGATAAGAAAACCATTGACAATGTAAAAATTGATTACAAGAGTGTTATTGGGGGGGGGGGGGGGGATCATTTTGTAATATACTGCATGCCATTTTAAAAACTCTGCAAATGAAAGAATCAGAGCATGGAATTTTCCTCTTTTTGGCGGATTTCCGCTTAAATGAAGCTGCCATTCCGCCGAATTTCCGCCGAAAACAAAATCGTAAAGTCACTATTCCAATACCGTGTTTCGTGATCTTTATGTGGCGGATATCCCCAAATCGCGTATTGAAAATTGAGCGAGGCGTTAGCTTTAGCTCGCACAGGTCACTTCCGGTCTTCAGTGGAGTCGTAGTCTGGTCAAAATACGGCGAAGAGAAAATACTTAAACGCGGAGACAGAATAGACGTCAGACGATTCTGGAGCCAAGAATATTTGGAGATGGACTTGGCTCGAGAAAAGCGTAAACGACGAGCTCCGCGCTCAGTGTATTCGCAAGTTAGCCGGGCCTGTGGGCAGGCGTATTGCCGCGAACTGCGCAGAGTTGATATTAACTACGCGCGGCCGCGTAGCACTTGATGCTCACGTGTCTACAGCGAAACACAAGAAAGCTAAAAGCAGTGCCATTGGAAATATTACTCATGATGGTGAATAAATTTATTACAATGTATTTTTTTCCCAGTAAAGTTTGATGAAATTATGTTGAAAAATCTATATAACCTTTCTCCAGCTCAGTGACCATGGTACATAGTATTAAATAAGAGATAAAAGGAATCCATACTTACAGCTGATTAAGCAGAGATTATTAAAGAAAGTATATATATTATATAATTAAACTCAAATTTTAAAAAAAATGGAAAGACATTCAGATGTATTTTGAATAAGCATTTGGATATAAATATTCTGTTGAATACTTTGTTTTAGTATAACTTTTAAACCTTTGACACAAAAAATAAAAAGTGCACCCCAAAAATAAGAAAAAAAAAGCAAGATTTTTAGGTGGTTAAACTGCTCAGTTTCTCTCTAAAATGCACCAGATTGCACAAATTTTAATGTAAATTTTCAAAATTTTTTCTGGGGGGGGGGGGGGGGGGGGGGGGGGGCATGCCCCGGACCCCCCTAGTGAAAAGGGGTTTTCCTCTTTTTTTTAGTACGAGTAATTCCATGCTCTGAAGAATGGTTGGTTGTACTGCCATACCATTTTGCAAATGAAAGAATGGCTGGTTGTTTGTTGGAGACGAAAGACGTTAAATAAAGGCTGAAGTTTCAAGTGATTTCTTATGTTGTCAGTTAGTTAATTAATGTCGGTGTTCTGTTCTGTCATTTTAACTCGTTCTACCCCAAGATCGGAATCCCCAAATGTTGACGTCGTCTTCAGAAGACTGCGTTGCAGTGCAGGACACAGATCCACATGATAGTTCAAGGGTGATGCCAGAATAGCTTGGCGCCCATAGGCGCCAAGCTATTCTGGCATCACCCTTGAACTATCATGGTGGATCTTTATTTTGCTGTGGTGTGTCTGGGGTAGAATAAGTTGAGCCCAATGTTGAAGTCGTCTTGAGAAGACTGCGTTGCAGTGCAGGACACGGATCCACCATGATGGTTCAAGGGTGATGCCAGAATAGCTTGGCGCCCATAGGCACCAAGCTATTCTGGCATCACCCTTGAACTATCATGGTGGATCTTTATTTTGCTGTGGTGTGTCTGGGGTAGAATAAGTTAAGCCCAAATGTTGAAGTCGTCTTCAGAAGACTGCGTTGCAGTGCAGGACACAGATCCACCACGATAGTTCAAGGGTGATGCTAGAATAGCTTGGTGCCCATAGGCGCCAAGCTATTCTGGCATCACCCTTGAACTATCGTGGTGGATCTTAAATTTTGCTGGGGTAGAATAAGTTAAGTGTTCGTTTCTTCGTCTGGGTCTTTTTCTATCTTTGATATTTTTCCACACTTTTTGACCCGCATCATAGTCATACTGAGGCTAAATAGCTTCAAATCTGTTCACTGCCATAATTCTATGCAAGCTACATTACAGTACTTACAGATGAGGACATAGACCAATGGCTTTAGTTCAAGGGTGGTGCCACAATAGCTTGGCGCCTAGAGGCACCAAGCTATTCTGGCACTAACCCTTGGACTATTTCAGTTACACTAGTTGCACACACTGGTGTATTCCGAATGATAAGGGTTAATATTCAAAATGCTCTGTTGCTGTTTGTCTGAAACTCCAGAGTACCCCAAAACGCACAAAAAAGGTCCTTTAATTTCCAGAATACATTATGTTGATTCTCACATCAATGCCATGATAAACTGTTTTGCTTCAAAAGGACAAAACGCAGCAATGTTTAAACGATTTCCTCTGTAAAAATCATAATCGAAAGGTTTCGGGCCAGTGTTTATTGAATTTTGCACCATACTATGTAAAGAATGTTAAAGCACACATACACATTTAAGTTGGGAAAAAAAAATTAATGTGAAAAAGAAGTATTCCATGAACTTGACCTTATTACAGACGCCTACTGTTGTGAAGACACCCATTTTGACTGTAATGCCAGTTTCATTTGTGTGAGAGAGACACCCACCCACTTTTTTGGCAGAAACCCATTTTTTCGGCATCTAGTGGCTCTGTTTCTAGAAAATGTCTATTTTATTTTAAGTTATAGAGCTTAGTTATAATGTGAGTTCTAAACATTCGCATCAATTCCAGAGCCCTAGAATAAATAGAAATATGGGAACCCATTTTCACATGAAATGCTAGGTAACCCACTCTGATGGTTGCGTCTCCCTGTGTGTGTGTGTGTGTGTGTGTGTGTGTGTGTGATCATTATATTATGAGTACCAATTCCAAGAAGAAATTGTTGTTTCTTTTTATTCATATCTTGTCTGTTTCCTTTCTCGTGTTGTCATTGGTTTTTCCAGTTATGTAATCTCACCCCAATTCGAATGGGTCGTTGACCTACCGAATAAAGTGTTCTGAGTTCTGAGTTCTGAGTATGTGCTGCCTTGCAGGCCTGGCCGCTTGGCTGCGGAAAGGCTAAGGGAGGAAAACCCTGACATCAAAGCCCCCGTGTCTCCGGGGAAGGGTTTTGAGCCAGAGACTAGGACAAGGGCAGTCTGATATAAAACCTACGACCCGAGGACCTCGATGCCACCGTCCCAGCTTGCTAGGCCATGGCAGACGAACCAAGGGTTTAAAGGGTGGGGCCAGTACTGCGCACACTGCACTCCACCCAAAAGCTCCACCGCGCAGGCTTTAGGAAACGCGGCCCACGGACCATGACACCGACCTTTCCAAGTCCTGTAGCGATAGGCAAGGGGCGAAACGGCAGGTGAAAGATGTCACTGGAAGCCGCAGTCTCAAACCTTCATGCAGGCGGTTCAGGATATTGGTCGCCTGATGTTGACCTGGGGATGACAACGTCACTCGGCACACCCTGAACGACCAAGCAGCCTTCTCTAGGGACAGCACTGCTTGCTCCACACGGAGAGGGGCCTAGAAAAGGTGGCCTAACCAAAGCTCATCCCCTCATAACCCCAGTTGGCTAGCCGCGGTCAACGGGCATCTTCTCTTGCGGTCAGAAAACAAGAAAAAACAACGGATCCACTCCCATGACGACCACGACCGGACTCAACGTAGCATGCTGGAACATCCGAACCATGCTTGACACAGCAGTCAGCGGACGCCCTGAACGTCGCTCCGCCCTTATTGCCCATGAATTGCGGAGGTTAAACATCGACATCGCCGCGCTCAGCGAAGTACGCCTCCCAGAGGAAGGCAGCCTCCAAGAACTTGGCGCCGGCTACACGCTCTACTGGTCAGGCAGGCCTGCATCAGAAAGACGGCTCTCAGGAGTTGGCTTCATGGTCAAGACCCCCATTGCGTCTAAGCTGGAAAACCTACCAACGGGTCACTCCGACCGCATCATGTCCATGCGCCTCCCACTGAGACACCTGAGACACCAGCAATACGTCACACTTCTCAGTGTGTACTCCCCAACCCTGCTGGCAGAGCCTGCAGAAAAAGACAAGTTCTACTCTGACCTGCGCAGCCTCCTACAGAGCACCCCTGCAGACGACAAAGTCATCATCCTTGGCGACTTCAACGCCAGAGTGGGGCAAGACTCTGAAGCCTGGAAAGGAGTTCTCGGCAAGCATGGCGTCGGGAACTGCAATGACAATGGCCGCCTACTGTTAGAGTTCTGTGCAAAGCAGCAACTTGTCATCACCAACACTACTTTCCAGCAAAAGGACAGTCGAAAGACCACCTGGATGCATCCTCGCTCCAAGCACTGGCACCTTATCGACTATGTCCTAGTGCGTCAGAGAGACCACAGTGACGTCCTCCTCACCAGAGTGATGCCCAGCGCAGAGTGTCACACTGAACACCGCCTTGTCCGCTGCAAACTCAGGCTCCGCCTCAAGCTGAAACCCATGAAAGGGCCCCCCCCCAAGAAAAAGCTTGATGTTGCCAGCCTTCAGCGTGACGACAAGAAAGCTGCCTTTCAGACAGATTTACAGCGCATGCTCAAAGACACAGTTGATCCAGCAGACTCCTCCCCTGAAACACTCTGGGAACAACTGAAAACTGCTATTGACGAACATGACTTAGAGATCCAGGAACTTCTAGCAAAGAAAAAGAGCCGCCCACCAGGCCCACCTAGCCCAGCCTTCCTGCCCTGTGAAGAAGTCTGCCTTCCGCCTCATCTGCAGCAGTCTCCAGCGCAAGCTTAGAGAGCTCCAGAACGAGTGGTGGAACCAGACTCGCACAGAGGACCCAGCTTTGCGCTGACAACGGTGACTACAAGGGCTTCTACGAAGCAATGAAAGCAGTGTATGGCCCCAGGCACCTGGTACAAAGTCCCCTGCGAAGCGCTGATGGACAGGCACTTCTCTCTGCCGAAGAGACCCTCACAGCCATCCACCAGCTCAAGAGTGGCAAAGCAGCAGGCATTGACGGAATCCCGCCAGATATCTGGAAACATTGAGGCCCAGCACTGCACAACAAGCTCCACGACCTCTTTCTCTGCTGCTGGGAGAATGGAACACTACCAAAGGATCTCCGTGATGCAGTCATCATCACCCTGTACAAGAACAAAGGAGAGAAGTCTGCCTGCTCTAATTATCGTGGAATTACCCTGCTGTCCATTGCCGGGAAAATTCTCGCAAGGCTGCTCCTGAATCGGCTGGTACCTGCCATCGCTGAAGACCACCTCCCAGAGGGCCAGTGTGGCTTCAGAGCCAACAGGAGTACCACCGACATGGTCTTTGTGCTGAGACAGCTTCAGGAGAAGTGCCGCGAGCAGAACAAAGGGCTGTACGTAACGTTTGTCGACCTAACAAAAGCGTTTGACACTGTGAGCAGGCAAGGCATGTGACAGATCCTGGAGCGACTTGGCTGTCCCCCAAAGTTCCTCAGCATGAGGACCAGCAAGGCCAGGTTAGACTCAACAGTGACCTTTCAGAACCATTTCCCATTCTCAACGGCGTGAAGCAGGGCTGCGTGCTGGCACCAACCCTCTTTACCATCTTCTTTAGCATGATGTTGAAGCAGGCCACAGTGGACCTCGACGATGACGACGCAGTGTACATCAGGTATCGTCTCGATGGCAATCTGTTCAACCTCAGACGACTGCAGGCCCACACCAAAACCCTAGACCAACTGATTCGTGAGCTGCTCTTTGCTGATGACGCTGCCCTCGTTGCACACACAGAGAGAACCTTGCAGCGCATCACGTCCTGCTTCGCAGATGCTGCCCAGCTCTTTGGACTCGAGGTCAGTCTGAAAAAGACAGAGGTCCTTCATCAGCCGGCACCCAAGGAAGAGCATCGCCCTCCCCACATCACCATCGGCGAGTCCGAACTGAAGTCTGTACACCAGTTTACCTACCTTGGCTGCATCATCACCTCAGACGCCAAGCTGGACAAGGAGCTGGACAACAGGCTGGCAAAAGCGAACAGTGCTTTCGGGCGACTATTCAAGCGGGTGTGGCACAATCAACAGCTGAAAAAAAGGCACCAAGATCAGCGTGTACAGAGCTGTTGTCATCACCACCCTGCTGTATGGTTCCGAGTCCTGGGCCCTCTACCGCAGCCAACTACGACTCCTCGAACGCTTTCACCAGCGCTGCCTGCGTACCATCCTCAGCATTCACTGGAGTGACTATGTCACCAACGTCGAGGTCCTTGAACAGGCGGAAACTGTGAGCATCGAGGCTTTGCTGCTGCGGACACATCTTGTCTGGGCGGGTCACGTCGCCAGGATGGAGGATCATCGCCTACCCAAGATCACTATGTTCGGTGAGCTCGCCACTGGACACCGAGACAGAGGGGCACCAAAGAAGAGATACAAAGACGGTCTCAAGAAGTCACTTAGTGCCTGCCAAATCGACCACCGCCAGTGGTCTTCGCTTGCTGCGGACCGCGACACCTGGCGCTCCACCATTTACAAGGCAGCCGCCACCTTTGAGGACTCAAACAGAGCCAGCCTTAAGGACGGCTCAGGAGAAAAAACAGAGTTGTCGAAACTCAGAACCCTGACCAGACCTTCCCCTGCAGCCACTACGGTCGAACCTGCCTGTCCCGGATTGGCCTCCGCAGCCACGAACATGCCTGCGGACGACGTGGGCAACCCTTATAGAATCTTCGTTCGCGAAGTCAAGCCAAGAAGGGAGAAGGAAGAAATGTCACTGTGGCCGGTCAGACTGGCTGTTCTAGTTTTATCGATTGGTCAAACTGATACGCCCTATGCCGCTAGTGTTATTCAGTGTCGACCAAACTCCGTCATTTGATGGAATTGAAAGCCATTGATGTAATCAGTTCCAAAGGATCAAAAATAACTGAACACTTTAAACAATTTTAATCAGTTCTTATTTGATATAGGCCATTTTTATTTTCATTGTACCGCCGTGAGATGGCCTTAGTGGCCTGCTCGGCGTTAAACCCAAATAACTAAACTATTATTTTCATTCTATTAGTGTTACGTTTGTAGTTGTGTCAGTATTCTTTTGAGAGCATGAGTGTGCTAATCGGCATAGCCTCGGAAAAGATCCGATATTTATTTGAGTTATTTTGGATAAGAATTACGTATCTGTTTAGTAGGATTTGTTTTCTTTTGCTTGCGGAGAATTGCGATCGACTTCTCGTAGCTAGTAACTAAAACATCAGTGATGACGCGTCTTTTCGTTTTCATTGTTGCCAAAGTCCGACCTCGTTTGACCTAGAACGTTCTGTGAAACGGCGCGATTACATGATTCTAGTGACCTCAGATGACGTCAAAGTTGTCATTGGGAACATCATCGTAACATTGTATCGAATACGCCTAAATGTCAGTCGAAAGCTGTGGATATTTCTAGAGTATTCTTTTTCATGAATATTAATACGTTTTGGTTACGTTTTCTTTTCTGATCGTGGTTGTGTTGTGTGAATTTGCTGGATTATTCTGGAAACTGATCTGTACTAGTATAAAAGACGGTCAGTGTTAAGACTGAAATATGTGTGTACATTGTATGAGAGGCGCAGTGTGTCAAAAGTGTTGATGCATTCTAGAGGAGACAGTGTATCAGTGAGTAGATGCATTTGTGGATCAGTGCATTGTGCTGAGACTGCATCGCCGCTGCAAATAAATATTGTTGGAACTGTTACCAGTGTGGTCTACAACGTTGCCACGTGTGACGAGTTGCAGCTGAGTGAAGTTTCTTTCCCTACGTGCGTGCGTCTGCCGGGACGCTGTGATCATACTCATACTAGGACTACGACTACCACGTAACAGTTGAGTATTTTAGATACTGATTCGAAGTGACTATCTTTCTTCAGAAGTTATTTTTAAAAGAAAGAAAGCACTATTGAATATTCATAAATATACTGACGAGCAAAAGAAATGCGACATTTTAGTTTGGAACCATCGGAAACCCTTTAGTGTTTCCCCACTGATCGGAAACCCTTTAGTGTTTCCGATGGTTCCAAAAATGTCGCATCATTTCTTTTGCTCGTCAGTATAGTTCATCTCCTGCATGGCCCATTTTCCCACCGCAGTTTGCCGTTTCCTGGGCCCTGACTATCATTTAGACACATAATCTTTGAATTAGACACTGATAATCTACCCCCAGCCCGGCACCTTCCCGGCTTCTGTAATGAGGCATACTGACTGGTGAGCGGCCGCGGCCTCAGGAGAGATAAGGAATATATCCAGAGCAAAACTAGAGCGAGTTCGTACGTACTTTACTTTTACAGTTCAAAATATGGCGCCTGCGCTCATGGTGCTGTTTGTTGTGTGCAGCTTTTTGGCAGCCAGCGGGTATGGCGCAGAGCTGCTGCAGAATGGGGACTTTGAAACGCTTGACCACTGGGCCTGCTATGGCATTCACTGTGAGCTGAGCACTACCCACCGTACCGGCAGCCATGCCATCCAAGCTACCAACAGGTGTGTGCAGCCCACACTAAGCGGCAAAGGATTTTCAAGCCGACGTCGGCCCGCTAATCTTTTGCTTCCTGGGTTCACTACTAGCGTTGTCATCCAAAGCCAGACTTCAGTCACACTGAATTCACATGTTGCGTGCGGAAGACCACATACACTGAGAAGATGGATGGACACTGAAAGCTCCGCCGTCACAGTCTAGGGCAGGTGTGTGCAGCACAGAAAGCAACTGATTTTCGGGCCGACGTCGGTCCGAGAAACCGTTACTTACTAGGTTACTAGCCGCGTAGTCATCCGAAGCCAGACTTTATCACGGACACTGAATTACTATATGTCCTTTGAAGACCACACTATGGTGACGAAGATGGATGATGGACCCTGAAAGCTCTAGGACAGTGTCTAGAGGCGCTAAGATATTCTGGCACCATCCTTGGAACTTTCACGTGTTAGGAAGGCTTAACCCGTTCAGTGCCAGCCAACGCAGATTGTGTTCTGCATCAGTCTTTGTCAGATAACTCTTTCTACCCCAGACACACCACAGCAAGATATGGATCGACCATGATAGTTCAAGGGTGATGCCAGAATAGCTTGGCGCCTTTGGGCGCCAAGCTATTCTGGCAACACCCTTGAACTATCGTGGCCGATCTGTGTCCTGGACTGCACTGCAGTCCATTCAGAGGACAACGGCAAAAATTTGGGGATTTTCGGTCTTGCCGGGGTACAATGAGATAATTCAACGCCAAATTGCCCTAGCTTTCCCAGGTCCGCCGTGGATTCAAAGTGGTATTGGCAAGAGACATAGATCATCATGAGCCCCCGCGCCTTATAGGGCTTGGGAAGCTGACGTCATCACGCCAGTCGTGACGGCCATCTTGTGAGGATACGGGACTACGCGCTCATTGGGAAATCGCTGTTTTTCTAATATCAGGAAAGTCCTGTTGTGCTGTAAGCAATAACAGCAAGTCTTGCCATCACTGTAGGAAACCGCTCACCAGAATCTATTTTTGTTTGTTTCCAAAGAGGAAGAAACATGAAGAAAAACGTGTTGAAACACTATTTCGCTACTATCTGATCATGACTATGGTATCCTCATAAGATGTCGGCTGATGCGCCGACGCTGCTAGGCAACGCTGGGAACTTCCCGAGCCCTATACTCAGTACTACTGAGGTCTGTTTCTTGCTGACATAGTGTGACATGGCTCAACTGATGGTTGAAATACGACGAAGTGTGGTGTGTTGAAACCTTCCTCCATAAAGGTAAGTAAGTCATGCCACACTGAAACGGCCAATAACAATGACATAAAATTACTAATAGCCCGGGACCCGACTGCACACGACTGAGTGACCGACAATCGCGGGCAGTTAACCCGTACAAGGATGAAGTGGCAAACGACTGATCTTATTGGGTAAATTACCGGAGACTGAGAATAATATTCTCATGATCGCCCTGCCGGTAAATTTAACAAGTCGAAACCAAAATAATATTATACCGACGAGCAAAAGAAATGCGACATTTCTGGAATCATTGGAAACGCGCCGGCTAGTATTTCCGATGATTCCAGAAATGTCACTACATTTCGGCTCTTGCTCGTCACTGATTGTTTATGTGTCTATGTCGTCTGCTGTATTTCAGAAGCCACAACACCGATGGCCCACTGCAGGAATTCAGCGCCACACCGAACTTCCTGTACTATGCGCAGGCCTACGTCAAACTCCTGAATGATGTGCCGGGCAAGATCGGACAGGACTTTCAGATCATGGTAGACTTCGTGTACAGTGGTAAATAATGACAATGTTTACGAAGTGTGGTTAGTGTTTACAGTCAAAAGATGACCGAACTCGACTTGTTTGTTCAGTTTATCTAAAACCAAAAACTAAGTTTCAAATTTCAAATTACTGTTCTTTTTTTCTTTCTTTCTTTGATGACCTTTTGCTTTCTATTACTAAATTATACTGACGAGCAAAAGAAATGCTTTTTAATCGTGTCATCGGACACACTTCAGTGTGTCCGATGATTCAAAAAAAAAAATGTCGCGGCATTTCTTTGGCTCGTCAGTGTACTTGACTTCCCAGATAACAGCCATCATTACGTGACGGCAGCGAAACACCCGCTGGTGACATCCGACCAGGGCTGGGTGTTGGTTCGAGGTGACGTCAAGGCACCAAACCAGGGTAAATTGACAGCCGGTTTACATTGTGTACATGTGTTATTGTTTGGGGTTACCCTGTACGGTTTGCGGGTGTAGTCCCCAGATAGACCCACATTCGGGGAGTAGGCCACAAGTATACCTCTATTCAAATGAGATGCGTAGCATCTCATTTGAATAGAGGTATACTTGCGGCGTACTCTCAGTATCATCTTGGGACCCGTACACTCGTAAACGGTAATGACATCACGGTAACACAACTCGCCGCCCATCATAAATGTTCACTAACCCCCAGCAGCCCGCTGTGACCGCTCAACATACGTTAGATCCCTTGCCTGCTCCGTTCTTGTCCTGTCTCCGTGTAGGTGTGTGGCCTTGGGGACTAAGACGTGAAGATTCAAGGCAAAGACCCAGGAGTAAGTTTATTGGTGGAAGTCACTCGACTTCAGCAGTGAACAACCCACCTGCAAGAGGAATACATCCTGATGAGCCCGCGCAGACTGCGGAGAGGGTGGGAGGGGGGGGGGGGTGGTCATGAGGATCTATCCCTCTTGCTCGTCTCCTTTACGTCACATGTTCTTAGATTTGCCTACCTTGCCTGACTTCCGGCAGCAGCTGAAGATTCACTTCATCAGTTGTCATCGGATTCATACCCAGACTCCGCAACGCACGATCTCCTCTTCTGTTTACATTTCTTTAAATGATTCTTTTATACCCTTCTACCCATTTTCAAACGTCCCATGAAGCGCTTCGCCCCGAACAAAAAGCGCTATACAAAAAATTAACACCATCGTCAGATAGACAGAGAGAGACAGAGAGGCTCAGACAGATAGAGTGGACAGAGGGGCGTATCCCAATGACCCGATGACCTTTGCGCACTGGGATCTCACGGTCCTAAGACTGAGGTGATGGTGTGCTGCGCGCTGGGGTTGTCCAGCGTGTCGGCGCGCATCGCTCGTCAGGTCTCTGTGGTCTCCTGCCGGTCCATGATCAGAAGAGATCCGGCGTGCTTTGCGGATCGAGGGAGGTAACCAGTGAGTAGTTGCCATTGATCTGTGCAGCCCTGAAGACTGCGCGTGTGAAGATCCAAGGCCCAGACCCTGGCATCAGTTTCCTGGTAGATGGCGCCTCAGTCGCCAACATCTGGCGAGGCGCCGCTAACGATTGGAGGACGCACACCGATGACGTCATAAACAGCACGCGCAAGAGCAACATCCACGTGCAGTAAGTAAGAGGAGACAGCCTTACATTGTCAATCATTGTCAAGGCGGGTCCAGAAACCAGTTCCATACCGATGTCGCTCGTACAAAAGATGGTTCTAGTTCATGCGCAACAGTGCGGTTGTTTTTTGTGCCCCCCTTTCCCACCCCCACCCCTCTCCTCACCCTCTCCCCAAAGTTTTTTTTAGTTTTGCGTTTTAATTTGTTTTGTTGTCATTTTTCCATCGTATTTATTATTTCTTGTTTAGTTTGTTTTATTGTTAAGTCAATAGACATGTCATTTGTGGGCTTACGTTGAAACGTCTCAATCATAATGTCTGCCTGACCCAATGCGCTAAAGGCCATCGGGCGGATGTCGGCCGCCGTTGGCCCGCTCACGGCCGACATCCGCCCGATGGCCTTTGCGCATTGGGGAGTGCCTGAATGAATGAATGAATGAATGAATGAATGGGTGGCTGATTGAATGAGTGACTGGCTGAATAAATAAATAAATGAATGATCGAACGAACGAACGAATGCATTGTTTTCAGTGTGACAAGCACTGGAAATATCAACAAAGATGACGTTCAGATCCAGGTGAGACTGAGGAAACATCTGCAGTTGATAACTCGGCTTACAATCGTACAGATACACATGTGAAAAAAACGCACCCACGACTGACTACATCGATAACAGCGAAAGATAGATAGGCCATGATCGTTGCAGGGTAATGCCCGCTAAGCTTGACGCCTGTGAAGTTGCCAAGCTTATCTGGCTAAACACCTAAACTTCGTGTCAGTCAAAGTCGACACAGATAATGCAAGGTCTTTGCAGATGTGTCTATTAGTTAACCTCTTCGATCGGCGAACGCAGTCGCGGGGGCTCATGAGGATCTATTGCCTCTTGCTGACACTGACCACTTTGAGTCCACGTTTCTTAGCGGCTAGGGCTCTCGGGCTTTGAATTAACGACGATTCCAAGTACCGCAGTCTGCGTCAGTCATGACTGGCAGCCGTGAAGAGCCTAGGTCACGAAGGTCATTGTGAGACGTCAATGAGTTCCGCATCCACAAACAGATAAATGCCGGCATTAGCGTACAAATCGGTGGTGTTCGCATGTGACCTCGAAATTGACAAATTTCAGTTTTGTGTGTGTTTTCAAGCAAACCAAAACACTTCATTGTTTTTTTGCATTTTCAGTGGTTATAGCATGCGCTCAGAGGCTTTCTTCATAACGCAGTCAACCCTTTAAGCCCCAAGGTCCCATTTCTCAAATTTTGGAGGTGTGCCTAATGACTATGGACCAGTTGCAAGAGATTGATTGACCATGATAATTGAAGGGTAGTGCCAGATTAGCTTGGCGCCTTCAGGCGCCACTGAAGCTAATCTGGCACTACCCTTCAATTATCATGGTCAATCGAGTCAATCCCCTGCTGTAGGGACTCGGGGCTAAATGGGTTAAAAGTATTTACTGTTGAGCTACAAGTTCATATTTCGTCAGAACTTCAAATAAGGGACTGTGAAAGAATCGAAGGGAGGCAACCAAAACATGATTTCGTGCCAAAAGATCACTTACGAGGCTGCTATGCGAACACCGTCGAAATATATATATATATATATATATATATATATATATATATATATATATATATATATATATATCGACGAGCAAAAGAAATGCGACATTTTGGAATCATCGGAAACACGAAAGTCCGGCGGTTCCCGATGATTTCTAAAATGTCGCATTTCTCATAGTGCGGCCGGCTCAGTCGTCAGCGTAGTACTGATGCTGCAATGTAACTGAGTTGACACTCCTTCCGCCGGCATCGAGCACAATTTTCGTAAACTATCGTGGTCGCCCCGATTCGTTTGCCCGTTGTGTAACTGTCAGGTCTTTCCACAGGTTCTGCAGAAGACGAAGTCGTTCCCTATCGGTACCGCCGTTAACGCGTGGAAATACGAGACCCAGTTGATGGGGCGTTACCGGGATTTCATCCACCAACACTTCAACTGGGCCGTACACGAGGCCTCACTCAAATGGCCGCATGTGGAAGCAGCCCAGGTAAATAAAGCAGTGAGTGAGTGGGCGGATGGCAGCGGAACCCTCACAGACACTGAGAAACATTCAAGTCTCCAGCAAGAACTAATTGAGGAGGCCATCGTGGTCCATACCCGGCCAGAATAGTCGTTGTCTGGAAATGAGAAGTCAGTCAAATTGCACGTGTTTCGACGGAAAACAGTGGCTTCAAAGTCCGGACAAACAAACGATGTCGCATGTTTGTCCGGGCTTTTTAACCCTTCCCGCCTGCTACTGCACGTGTTGCGGAAATCTTGGCTCATTCAACGACCAACAGCCAACACCGCCCCAAGAAACATGGATACAAATTGGTCTGAGCAAGAGACATAGATCCTCATGAGCCCCCGCATTCGCGGGGGCTCATGAGGATCTATGTCTCTTGCAGTTGGATCGAGTTCACTTTATTCCTCGGCAGTGAAGGGGTTAGTCCACCGTTTTCGTCGAGACGCGTGCAATTTGACCTACCTGAGATTTCCGCAGAATGGTCTAATATCTGGGGGATCATTTCCTCCTCCCACCCCTCACCCCCAACCCCCCTTCCTTAGTCTTTTACCAGAAATCCCGCTGAAGTTGATTTTCTTTTTGTCGTCTGTCGCACTTTTTATCTGCATGCATCTGAACTGAAAAAGATTATATACTCACGAGTAAACTAAAGAAATGCGACAATTTTGGAATCATCGGAAACTAGTGTTTCCGATGATTCCAAAATTGTCGCATTTGATTGGCAATCCAAAAACTGTCGCATTTCTTTTGCTGGTCAGAATACTTGTAGATTGCATTGCTTCTGTTTTTCAGGGGCATTACAGCTACGACTTGCCATTGAATGTGATACACGGACTGAAATCGCATGGGTAAGAACAACCCACACTCTGTCACTCATGCTCTTTTCGTAAGAAGCATATACAGCTGTACAAACACGCGTTTGAGCTGTCATGGTCTGTTTCATTTACTACACCTCTACGGTGTGCCTAGAGGCAGTTAATTCTGGCATGCATGCCAATTGTTTTGGAAGCAGAAGCCTTGCACTGTTTGTATTTTAAAATGCTCTCCTTTTTTTCAGAATCAAAGTACGTGGTCACAACCTGATGTGGTCAGTGGACCAGTTTGTGCAGGACTGGGTGAAACAGTTGTCTGGGGACCGTCTCAAGAGTGCCGTACGTGACCACATCGTGATGACCATGAACCGTACCCACGGACTGTGAGATACACCTCTCTGTCTGTTTGTGTGTATGTCTCTTCGGCTCTGTTCCTGTCTGTCTGTCTCTCTGTCCTTGTCTGCCTGCCTGTCTGTCTGTCTCCTCTCTCTCTCTCTCTCTCTCTCTCTCTCTCTCTCTCTCTCTCTCTCTCTCTCTCTCTCTCTCTCTCTCTCTCTCTCTCTCTGTGCACACATTCCGTGTTCAGTCAACGTCACTGCTGTACTGTGCAGCGTGTCAAGTCATTCAAGATGTGTCGCCGGCTTTTGCCTCGTGTCCGCATGCCGCACGTTTCAAAGGCAACGCTATAAGACACTTTCGCAACTATTGATGCGTTGCGCCTTGAATGAGTTATCGCACGTGTTGTCTGATTACCCAGACTGGAACACTGGGACGTGAACAACGAGAACCTGCACGGCAAGTGGTTCCAGGAGCGCCTCCACGACTTCAGTTACGAGCTGGAACCCTACGCCATCGCTCACCGCGCCGATTCCCGCGTCAAGCTCTTCCTCAACGACTACAGTGTGGTGGCGCACGGCGACAGTACTGGGGTCTGTCACATGGGTCTAGGTGGCCTTCATTGTCAGTGGACGCAAATTGTGTTTATCGCAATCTTCGTCAATTCAACGCCAAACCCATGCGGCAACCCCCAGCCGTCACAAGGACAATAGATTCAAAGTGATGTCAGCAAGAGGCATAGATCCTCATGAGCCCCCGCACCTCAGGTGCGGGGGCTCATGAGGATCTTTGCCTCTTGCAGTTGGATCGTGTTCACCTGTTTTCTTGGCAGTGAAAGGGTTAACTACACAGCCATCTGCTAGAGAACTACTTTTCAGTAATCCGGCAAAAGTCATGTATGCAATATCTGCAGGTATGTGCAGAAGGCATGTTCACTCACAAGCCAGGCGAGGCTAACGCTGGTAGAACTGTAAACTGTAGAACTGAGTAATTCCCCCTGGTATGTGTACAGAAGCCATGTTTGGGTTTTTTTTTTTTTTTTTTTTTTCACGAAACACGTTTTACGAGCCTCATGTGGTTGATAGATTGATTTGGTTGGATGGTTCTTTGATTGGTTGGTTGGTTGGTTGGTCGATCAGTGGACAGATGGATGTTTAGATTTTAGCATTGACGATATGGTCGCTCTGATTTGCGTCAGCCAGGCGTATGTGACCCAGATTGCTAAGACTGATAGCATCGGGCCAAAATAGGTCTGTGCAGGCTGTACCTGTTTCTCAAGGGAGAGGGTTTGGGGGGCGTTCGCCGGGGTCTAAACCGGCCCTTCACTACCCTTCACACGATCCACCTTCAAGAGACATAGATCCTCATGAGCCACGGGGGCTCATGAGGATCTATGCCTCTTGCTGAAATCACGTTGTATCCATGTTCCTTTGACGGTGATGATATTTGACGCTGAATTGACAATGATTTCACAAACACAATCTGCGTCTACAGACAGTGAAAGGATTAAGGCGCTTTGTTTCTTGGCGTAATGTATCTATCTTCAGGACGTATAGATCCTCATGAGTCCCCAAAGCCTGCTGATGAGGATCTATGACATTTTTCTCGCTGCGACTATGCCATCCTTTTTTTTTACTCAATCATAGTCAAATAACTTGTTCTTTTTTTCTTTTGATTATTTCTTTGTTTGCATTGACGTCCTTTCCGCCACCCGCCACCCCCCCTTTTTTTTTTTACACTGACGTCATTTCCGCCTGGTTCCTGACCGCAGGCGTATGCGGCCCAAGCAGAGAGACTAAAAGCTGCCAGAGTGGGCCTGTACGGGCTGGGGGCTCAGTGTCACTTCTATGATGAAGAGATGCCGGACCCGATCCTTATCAAGGTTTGTTTTGTCAAACAGTGCAGTTTTATGTTGATCATTGATTGTCTTCGATACTAACCCCTTCGCTGCAGAGTGAAACAGTGAACACGATCCAACTGCAAGAGACATAGATCCTCATGAGCCCCCGCGACAGCGGGGGCTCATGAGGATCTATGCCTCTTGCTGAGACCAAGTTGTATCCATGTTTCTTGGACGGTGTTGGCTTCTGGTCGTTGAATGAAGCCAGATTTCAGAGACAAAAATGTACGTACAGCGGTAGGGAAGGGGTTAAACGCCGAATCCACAATGAAATTGTACTCCTATACAAAGTGTCACTTGTGTAATGAAAAGCAACCGGACCACATCCTCCTCAAGGTTTATCAAGCAGTTCAGTTATTTTTTTTATCTTGATATCGATTACCATCTTACCAAATTCCAGTCTCTTTTCTGTTTCACAATAACATCATGATGATCCTGTGCCAGTCCTTGTTGCGATGGTTGTTTGTGCTTTGGGTGTGTTCATGTGCTGTTAATTTTA